>MNCI01003769.1:8455-93462 GCA_015680685.1 Gnetum montanum
GGGTTCAGACACTTAATTGTAGTATGCATAGTGGGGAATATTATAAGATGTGGTCATGTGATAAGGGGCTAACCCACTATGGCACCTGTGACCATAAGATGGTATGCAAGAATCAATATGTCTCCCTACATGCTTATATTCATTGGGCCGCATAGTTTTTGGTGGCCTGGATAAGGTAACATGAGGTGCTAGTTTCGAGGACAAAGATGCACCACAATGTTGAACTTGTAATGAGTTGGAGGATTTAGTGGTCTTAGAACAATGCTGTCCCTTTCTATGGTCATGTCTAAAGAAGGGATGCCTTTGAGGTTGTGGAGGATTCTCATTGTAGTTGATAGTAGCAGCACAAGTAACGTTTGTGGGTCGATGCTATGTTGCAAATCCTTCTAACACAACTAGTGGCGATGTAGAAGGAGGTGAAGGATGAGAATATTGAGTTTGAAAAGAAGTGTAAGGCACATGAGGGGGTGATTTTGTTGAAGAGGACATGGGTTGATAGTACTTAGGAGAATGATAATGATGTGGTGAGATGGAGGATGTTGACCTGGTTGGGGAAACAAGATGCTAAACTTGATAAGCACTTGGGTTTAGATGGTATGAAGGGTGTGATCAGTTTGATGGTGGCCTCTGCCATGACTAGGGTTTTGCCACTATGGTTGAATACTGTATTTTTGTATGAACTCTGGATGTAACATTCCTGCCCAATGCTCATGTAAATGTAAAATGATCAGGCATTAACCTTTGGGATGATCATACAGGCAAAGGTTACATTGATACATATGATTATCCTCTTCAACCCTTCTTTTCAATTTTCTAATGGTGTTTTGTTTTGCTTCTTGTTTCATCATGGTTCCACCTCTAATAATGTTGGCATATTCTCCACATCTTTCATGTACCCAGTTTGTCATCTTATTGATCTTTGCCTCAATCTTATCTAGTGATTATAGTATTGGCAAAGATGATTCCACCTCCTTGAGGTGAGTTGATTTCTCCTCTTTATGATCATGGACCTTTGCTATTTTAAGATTTTGGTCTTGTTGAAATCTCTCAACACTCTCCCATTTGGTCATTTCTCCTTCTTCTTTTACTACCCACTTGATAAGCTCCTAGAATTGGTGGGTTCGTAGCTCATATAGCTGACCTGGGCATACATCCATAGGGGTCTTCATTGTTTCATTACGGAGCCCATCTATGATGTGGTATATTAACCTTTCCTTGGAGAATCCATGACCTGGGAAATTGTTTAATAATGCATAATATCTTTCTAAGTCCATGTCCAATGGTTCATGTTGCACTTGTTTCCATTCTTGGATTTGTTTCCTCAAGGATGATACTCTCACATAGGTTTGATATCTTTCATTGAAGAGTTCTACCATTGTCGGCCAACATCGAATTGATTTTGGTCTTAAGGACTTGTACCATACCTTTGCTTGGCCAATGAGTGTTGTAGGAAAGAGCTTAAGTTTTTGCCATCCATTATCAATATTGTTCCATATACAGGCATCATGGAAGGCTTATAATATGATGTTGCAGATCTAAATCATATCCTCCGAAAAATTTGGAAAAGCTTTTTAAATCAAGCTTCGGGAGACAACTTTCCTTACAATGGTTGCGAGATATTTGAATAGCCTCTTGTATATGCATTAGGCTCTTAATGGTCAGTAAGGGTTCATCGTCACTAGGTAGGTTATGAATTTGTGAGTTGGGATACTGTTTTCTTTGTTTATGTACATAGGAGACCCCTACATCAAATTGAGTACTCCAAACTTCATCTTCATCATCATATAATTCATTACTTCTCCAATGAATTACCTTACTAGTTGTTATGTTGTCATAGTCTTGTGAGAGACACATTATTGTGAATCGTGTGTGAATTAATTGAAATTAAGTTCTTTTCTAAGAGATATATCATCAAGGCTTCATTACAGTGATCTTGGATGATGTAACTAATCTAAATAACTAGCATTGTCCCTGACAATGATGCCAATGATGAGTGGCGAGGTACCCCTACACTCAACCAGACGAATACAAGCATTCACGCATGATTCGGTCAAACTCCATAGATGGACTAGGTGTGGTATCTAGATAGTTACTCATTGATCACAGTTTGCTATCTTCCCACCTAGACTAGTATTTGCTTTATCGTGTATGGCTTAGTCTAGAGTGAGGTGTATGATGTGTTTCCTATCACTATGCTGCTCCTAAGGACAAGAAAGAATAACTTTGATTAAGCTAATGAGCAATACGAGAAGAAAATATAAGCTAGCCTAAGTGTGATGAGCATCTATCCTTAATCATATATACACATCTTGGACCTCATGTACTATTGCTGGTATTACCAAGCACATGTTACTTAAGCACTCCTAGATATGCTACTGGTATACCAAGTAGTCACACTTAAATGCTCATGATTAAGTTGTATCCATTTTGCATTAATAGCATGAAATGTAAATGAAAATAAAGTAAATATTAACTAAAGAAACAATGGAAAATAATTAACAATTAAATTAAATAAAAGCTAAGTGAATGCTGCAATGATGGAGTAATCTTGATCTTTATTTCCAGTCATGTGCATGTCCAAGTACATCACACTTGAATAAGGGTTTGGTACAATTACAATCATCACACTTTGGGCATGCACTGGGGAAAGAGTTGAAATGAACTAAAAATGAACAAAAAGACTCTACACTTACACCTACTTACTCACCTTTTCTTGTGTGCCCAAATGTGTATTTATAGGCTCACACAGGAATCACGATATCATGTATCCGATATTATTATCTAGGCTGCGATATCACATACCTGATATCAAGGGTTTGATATTGGGGGTTCGATATCAAGGGTCGATATCAAGGGTCTGATATCAGCACCTAACAAACCATGTTTCATCAATGTGCATGGACAACATCCAATCCTCAATCTTTTCAAAACAATTTAAATAACTAGAAAAACTTATGCAAAAAGATAAATAACTTAGAATTTACATGAAAACATACATTCTAGAAATTTTGTAAGTAACATATTTAGATAAATCATTAGGTAACTCATAGAATGACAAAGAAGTAGTAGATCTACTTGAAGGATCACGTATTAAATTTGGTGGAATTGAGTGTAATTCTAAATAGATTTTCTAGAGAAATATCATATCCACTAAAAAAATGAGATTCACTAAATAAACATCCATAACCCTTAGAGCATAACCCAAATACATTATTTTTCTTACTAACAATGTTACTTTTTATTTACTTTTGTATTTTTCTTAATGTAATCATTATGCATAATATTGAACGCTATGTATATTTGACATGTGCCATGAAATTCAAGATGCGATGTTATAATTGGTATTGGAAAAAATCACTTGGGGTCAATAAAAAACAATGCTTGACTATGGTCCAATGATGAACCACAAGCCATGATTCATGGTGAATCATGGAACATCATCAGATGTGTACTATGTCAAAGATGAACCATGATAATGGAGAAGATGCTTTTTCATTAACTTTCATAGTTTTCAATGATTTGATTATACATCAACAAGGAATACTCCTATAAGAAAAAGGTAGCATTAATTCATGTAACTCAAATCCATCTCATTGGAATGTAAGATTTTTCCGTTAATTGTCCAAGGTAATTCTTATATTTCTTCCAGAATGCTAGTAACCTATAGTTAAAATTTCCTAGGACATTGCCTTGGTATGGGTCTTGCTTTTCATAAACATGTAAACCTCAAAAACCTAATATCTCATAACCTTATTTAGGTCTAATTACTAATGAAGTCTTTTTGATTAATATAAGGAAGTTAAGTTAATCATGGAATGCCTCTACTCACCTAGTAACGATTCTTAGCAAGGTTTTGGTAGGGAAATTGACACTTACTTGATAATAAGGAGGCCTCTATCCTACTAACATTCTTCTTAGAGCTAAGAAAATTGATCTTAATAATCCTTATCTCATTCTCCAACTCTATCATCATATTATAACCCAAATAAGTTACTTGAGAGTCTTAATTTTACCTTAGGTCACATTAAATACCCTTATTTTTTAAAAAAATATATCACTTTAGTCTCTCAAAATTATGAAAATTTTAACTTACTTTTCAAGTCATGAATCCATGTCCAATGTTTAGAGCTCATCAAGATTATTCCAATAGTATTAGTTTCATCTCAATTTGACAAAAAGTTTGAGAGATATTGATGTTTAAAATTTCTCAAAAAATGTGCCTTAATAATATTAAAATTTAAAAATTTTACAAAGTTAGAAGTTTAATGTAATTTTAAAATGTTAGGGTTAGGAATCAAACCCATTTAGCTAATTGGTGTGTTAAATGTATAGGGCATCATATATATAAGTATAACTTGAAAAATTTAACTAAAAATAGGTCTGCATTAGAGGATCATACAATCCTTGATATAGCTACGTTGAGGTGCATTAAACCTCATGCCATCCTTCATCCTTTTCACTCTATGCTTACCAACCATTGCTATTACATCACCCTTGCCCTCAGTAGTTATTGTTGCATCCTTGCCATCAGTTACTCATGTACCCACATGTACCATTGTTGTTATTGCTTGCCTTGCACTAACGTCACTAAGCAATGTGAGTGCTAACAAATGTCATAAAATGGCCATGTTGATGGGCACCAAAATGCATCTAGTTAGGCTAATCAACACATCCAACCAATTTTCATCGATTAATGGGAAATATTTTATGGTTGGCAGGATATTAGGGAGAAAGTTTAAATTAGAGTTTCTTGGACTATAATTACATTAGGCAAGTTTGTCTAAATGATGTTCCTAGTGGGTATTAATAGTTTACATTAGTAGGTGAAAGGTCTTGTATTTGAACCTTAGGTTTACCATTTTTATGAAAATAAAGAGAAATAATATATTTAAGTAACTAAATTTTCCATTTTTGGAAAAATTTGAAAAAAAAGATAAGTTAGGATATGATGTCTAATCATAGCAAATAAATAACTATTTACCATGATTTTCAATGTTTTGTAGATAATGGCATAGTTAGTTTTAGCATCTAGGGTATAGAAAATTAATTAATAAATTTGGATTAGATATCAAATAAATATTTTATTATTTTAAGTATGAAAAAAGCCAAAATTTGATAACTTGAGTATCCAATGTCTATTGTAGATAAATAGATAGTCATTTCTAACATTTTTTTCCTTCCAAGTCCATTTTTCAAGTTAGATTCATCATATGGAAATCTAATAATTAGGTGATGACTTAAATAAAATCTTAATAGACATGTAACTTCATAAAATTAACCTTTCCCTTATGAGATGGAGCATAGGATTTGATAACTAGGCATAATCATCATACCAAAATATATGCATTTTAAGCAATATTTTTTCATTATGAAGTACACTAAATAATATAACTAATGAGATTCCCTATGACTTTCTCCTATTGCTTCCATTCTTAGTCCTCTTCATACTTATCCAATGATCACAAATATGTAGGCAACCAAGATTGGATAGTTTTGGTGCGGTGCCTTGCCAAACCTTATTCTAGATCATGAGGGGTCTAAGGATGAGGCATCCCTTATAGATACATTGACTCCCCTTCCACCAATGATGTTTATAGAGTTCCCTCTGATCTCCAAAGAAAGATATATCAAGATATTTAGGGCTTCGCACCTTCAAAGTAGATTGGATGAAGACCAACGCATTAAATCTAATGAAGAATGATCTCATTCTTTTCTGTCAACTAATTTTTACCATTTTGAATGTTAGAACATTTGTAACTATACATTTTCAATTACGCAAGTTTGTACATTGATCATTTCTGCTATATTACAACATGTTTATAATCATTCAATAAAACATTCCATGGTCTTATAATATTTTTATCTGTTATGTTTAAATCATCGCTGTAGCAGACAATAGGTTTATCCTTTGATTACAATGTATTATTTTGATTACATACCTAATGAAAATATTTTGATAATATTATTTTTATTACAAATTAGTTTATCCTTTGCATTTTTTCATTAGGTTTATCATTTAGTGTTTTTTATGGTTAAGAAGTTTTAGGTTTTAGATTTTAACATTTTCTCATGTGTAACTTTTAGGATTTCTAGAATTTATGGTCTGGGGTTTATAGGGCTTAGAGTTTAGTCATTAGTATTTTTAGCTTTGAGGTTTTATGTTTTTTTAGGCTTTAATTTTTAGTGTTTTTTATGATATAGCATTTTTAGTGTAATGGTTTTAGGTTTTAGGGTTTCAAATTTTTTAACATTTAAGATTTGATAATTTTTTAAGGTTTAGGACTCAGTGTTTATAGTTTTTATGGTGTAGGGTTTATGATTTTTAGTGTCTAGGAGTTTAGGATTTAAGCTTTTAGCTTTTAGGATTTATAATTTAGGGCTTTTTAGGGTTGAGGATTTGGGGATTTTAGGGTTTAGGTTTTGTAGTTCATGGTTTAGGATTCCTAGGCTTTAGGCTTTAGCTTTTTAGGGTTTTTGGTTTTTAGGACTTAGGGTTTAGGTTAGTTAGGATTTTTATAGTTTAATATTTATGGTCTTTAGATTTATGATTTTTATGGTTTTAAGATTTAAGGTTTAGGGTTTTGAGGATTTATGGTTTATGTTTTAGGGTTATTAAGGTTTAGGTTTTTGAATTTTTATGGTTTATGGTTTCGGATTTTTTGGATATAGGTTTTAACATTTAGGATATTTTATAATTTAAAGTTTATGGGTTTTAGGGCATAGGGTTCATGTTTTTTATGATTTAGTGTTTAGGACATTTAGAGTTTAGGATTTAACATTTAGGAATTACGTTTTATGATTTAGTGTTTAGTGTATATGGTTTTAAGGATTATGGTTTAGGTTTTTTTAGAATTTAGGATTTAATATTTAGCTTTTTGACTTTATGACTTAGGGTTTAGGCTTTTTAGTTTAGGATTTTTAGGGTTTAGGGTTTATGGTTTAGTCTCTTTAGGGATTATGGTTTAGGTTTTATGATTTAGGGTTATTAGGGCTTAGGTTATAGGGATTTTATGGTTTAATATGTTTTTAGGGTTTTTACAGTTTTTCAATAGTTTAGCATTTAGGATTTAGGGTTTAGTATTATTTATGGTTTAGTGTTTGACGATTCAAGCTTTTACGATTTAATGTTTAGGGTTTAGGGTTTCAAGTTTTAATATTTAGGATTTATGATTTTTATGATTTATGGTTTTTAGGGTTTAGGATTTATGGTTTTTTAGTGTTTATTATTTATAGGATATAGGGTTTAGGGATTTTTAATGTTTAGGATTTAGGGTTTAAAATAGCTAGTTTTTATGATTTTCTAATTTCTGAAAAGATTGGTAGAACCCATCTTGCATCCTAGATAAACATAGGAGGACTAAGTAATTTTATGTTCATTGCATTACTAATGATGATGTAGAAATCAAGTGCATAGCTTAGAATTTTGTTCTATGCTTCCACGTTATTGAAAAAATTACTGCACCTATAGGTAGGGGTGTTGAAACCTTGAAATAGTTGTAATACTAATTACATCCAATTTATATAGTTCAATTAGAACTTTATAAGTTAGCATTATCTAGGAAATTCAAACATATGACTTAGAGTTTTCAAATCTAGAGTTTTACAACTAGGATACCATCTCATTTTTTGCACATGATAGTAAGACCACATCATCTATCCTTACATCTCCAATTGATAATAGGTCATTATAATGAGATTAAAAATATCTTCATCTATATCATTAATATCCTTCCATCCTACTACATTATACAATATTTCCTCAATTTGAATTAAGGTTTTATGTTTTAGGGTTTTAAGGTTTATGATTTAGAGATTTTAGGGTCTAGCATTTTTTAGGGTTTAGGATTTTCAGGGCTCAATGTTTAGATCTTTTAGGGTTTGGGGTTCTAAGAGTTTAAGATGTTGGATTTTTTAGGGTTTCACAATTGTAAAGTTTAGAATTTTTTACGATTTAGGTTTTAGGATTTTTATGTATAGGTTTTATATTTTATTGTTAGGGTTTTTATTATTTTGAATTTAGGTTTTATGGTTTTGGATCTTCAGAGTTTAGGATTTAAGGTTTTTACGATTTAGGATTTCTAGATTTTTGGAAAATAGTATTTAGGATTTACGACTTTTTATGGTTTAAGGCTAATGCTTTTTTAGAAAATAGTATTTAGGGTTTAGGATTTTTTGGGATTCATATTTTGGGTTTTAGGATTTATGATTTTTACGATTTATGTTTTATGCTTTTTTAGCTTTTAGGATTTTTAAAGTTTTAGGTTTGTTTAGGATTTAGGGTTTATGATTGTTAGCAATTAGTGTTAATAGGAATTAGGATTTAGAATATCTAGGATTTATTGTTTATGAGCTTTTATGGTCTAGGAATTTTAAATATTTAGTGCTAATTTGAATTTATGGTTTATGAGTTTTTAGATATTAGGATTTTTAGGATATAAGGTTTAGGTTTTAGAGTTTAGGATTTAGTGGTTTTAAGATTTTAGGATAGGGTATTTTAGGGTTTTATTTTTAGGAGTTTCATTGGGTAGTGTTTAGGCATTTTTAAGATTGATGGTTTATGATTTTTTAGGGTTCAAGTATTAGAGTTTTTAGAATTTATAATTTAGCATTTATTATTGAGGTTTTATATTTTAGAGTTTTTTAGAAGAATGATCTTTAGAATTTATGGTTTTGTAAGAGAAGCCTATTTTTATGATTTTCTAATTTTTATAACATTGGCAATGTTGACCTTTTGGTATGTCCAAACATTAAGGAAATTGGAGAACATAGAATGTTGTGGAATGTGATGATTTTTTAGGGCATGAATGAGAAATCAAGAAGTGAGATATACAAAGATATGTCAAGGAGGAGACTACATGGGGAAGATGAAACATGGATGAAAAAAAAAGGCTACTAGTCAAATGAAGATTCTCAAAGGGTTGGGAAGAAGCCAAATCAATAAGAGACTATCTCAGGAAGTAGAACTCAAATGTTGAGAAGACATCTCCATGGAATAGAAGACATTGTGGTTGAAATGAAGTCTTTCATAGGATGACATCGCCCAAAAATAGGAGATGTCTACTTTGAAAAAATGGTGTCTCCTTAGAGGTGTCTACCTAGAGATGTCTCTCCAGATTTAAGGTAAATATTATGTAGATATTCCAATTTCGAAAGAGACATCTATACTAGTTGTTAAGTAGCTATTGCACAAATTTCATGGTATTTTTGGAAACTTTCATGCTATTAGAAAACATAAGATTCTTTGAAAATATGCAAGCATTATCAAAATCAAAGCAATCATTGTATATTCTATTGTATTGTATTTGTCTACTTCATTTTTTATATCATTTTCTTGATTATTTGTAGAACTGTACTTCTTGTGAAAAGGTATCATAATTGAGCTTATTACAATCCTATGAGATTGAATGTTTGTTCAATGTGAAAACACTTCAGAGTGAATCTCAATTTTGTAAAGGTTATGGGATCCTTGAAACCAAATTCTAAGCTTGTTGGGACATTACAAGGCTGAGTTATTTTGTAGTGAAAAAACACTCTTGTGTGAAGATCAAAGCTTATCCATAGTGTGGTATTCTTAAAATCACATTTTAGAGAAAGAAGTCTAAAGGTTTACAAGGATTCTACCCTCTAAGTGTGGATGTACCGATGTTGGAGAACCATGTAACATTTTGTATGGTTTTTAATGAGTCATCATTTTTTAGGCCTCGATGTTAGAGCCTTGATGTTGGAGATAGAAAGTGATGTTGAATATCTGATGTTGTCTCCTCTAGGTTAGCCTACAAATACAACTCTTGGCTACATGGTTAAGGCATGTAGAATGTAATAAGCAATAGAGAAGATAGTTTTAGTTTTCAATTTTTTATAGTCTTTCTTAGAGTTCTATTATTCCTAGTGCATGCCCACAATGTAATGTTTGTAATCGTATGGCATCTTTGTTCAAGTGTGACATACTTGGACATGTTACATGACTGGAAATAAAGATTGATATTACTCCCATCATTACAACATCCACTTAGATTATCATTGGTTTTAATTATTAATTATTTCCTCTTTCCTTTAGTTAAAATTTCTATTTATTATTATTTACTATTCCTATCATTAGGCAGAATGCATATGCCTTAATCACAAGCATTTAAGTGTAGGTACTTGGTAATCCAGCAGTGTATCATTTGGCACACCTAGTGACATATGCTTCGCAATCCCAAAATTAGTCTCATGAAGTTCAAGATGTATATGAATAGTTAAGAGTGGATACTCATCACATGTAGGCTAGTTAAGATCTTGTTTTTCATTGTTTATTAGCTTAATTAATTAACCTCTTTATCATCAATAGAAGAAAAGTAGAATTATACAACATCATACACCTCAATTTGGACTAAACCATATGTGACAAAGCTACTACTAGTCCAAGTGGAAGGATAGTGAACTGCAATCAGAGCATAATGATCTAGATACCACAACTAGTCCCATCCATGGAATTCGACTAGATCATGTATGAACACTTGTGATTCATATGGTCGAGTGTAGAGGTACCTCGTCACTCATCATTAGCACTGTTGTCAGGGATGTTGCTAGTTATCTAGATTAGTTATATTATACACAATCATTGTAAGGGTATTAATGATATATCTTTAAAAAAATATTAACTCCCACACACCATAGACCAATAGAAATGTCTCTATCACATAGAAACAACAATGCACTATATAGAAAACACATTCATTGGAGAAATAACGAGATATATGATGAAGAAAATTGGAGTGATCAACCTTATGTAGGGGTTTCTTATGATCATGATCACCTTGATGACACTCAAAGACTACATTCACCTATGGTAGATAATCTTGGAGGAGATGACATAAGTCTTGAGCTAGGGGAGGCCTCAAAGATTAAGACATCCTTCAAACCAAGAAATAATAAATCAAAGGACCCTGATGAAAATCATAGAAGGCATGGAAATTCTTCTAGTTCCTCATCTTCCTCTTTCCCTTCAACATCTAGTTCTAATGAAGATGAACATATGTATGAAGATAAGGCTTGAATAAAGGGTCAAACTAAAAAGAAAAATTAAATCCATGAGAAAAGTCAAAGATGTTATCATGAACATAGATAGCATCATCATGATCAAACAAATAGAGATAGAAATTTCCCTCACAACATGTATGATGAAGATGAACTTTTGTTGGCCACTTAGAGCCTAATGTATATCATAGAGGCCATTAAGATATCTTACAGGCATCACAAAAAGAGTTGTCTACCAAAGCTTGACATAAATAATATTTCTAAATTTGTAGAAGGTTATGATTTAGATCTACAACACCATTTAAAAGTCTTCTATGATGCCTGTGCTTTCTACAACATTGAAAGTGAGTGGAAAAATATTAAACTCTTCCCTAGGATACTAATTAATAAATTTGAAGTTTGGTATTGATTGTTGAGACTGAATTCAGTCCAGCAATGGTCCACAATGCTAGAACTTTTCAACAAGAAATAACAAACCTATGCAAGGATGTCTAATTGGAGGAAATAGGTCCAAGAGAGGAAGCAAGAACAACATGAATCCTTGCACATGGAATTAGATAGATATTATCCCTTAATAAAGAGATGCATAGGCCATGGTTTCTCCAAGGAAAAGTAACTTTTCCAAATCATAAATGGCCTTCATAATGAAACAAGGAAGAGCCTTGGGATGTATGCCCTAGGGCAATTATATGAGCTCTAAGCCCATCCAATCTGAGAGCTAATTGAGCATGTGGCAAAAGAATAAGGATAGATATGCAAATGGGAGAATGTTGAGAAATATTAATGGGACCCAGCTCTTCAATAGAGAGAGGTCCAGATCTATGATAAGGAGAATGAAACCACTCTCAATAGGATGGTTCCATAACAAACCTTGCTAATTGAGGAGTCTATTGATGAACTATAAGAAAAGTTTAATAGGATGTTCAAATGGATATATGGAAATTTTACAACTCTAATTGAGATATTCAAGGAAAGTATCATATAAAATAATCCATGCAACACAATAAACAAAGGATACAAAACCAAGAAATAACCAAGAACACTTTTCAGAAAATGGGAAAAATGGCTAAAGAAAGTGAGGGCATAGACTAAATGATATAGGAAGATAATGGATGCAGCTTCTGCATATAGGACCATTCGAAGGGCCATTGCCCAATCTTGTTTCATCTATAGGAGTATTGGCGGGTTCCTTAAATCTAAAGTTTGTGCAAAAGTACATGCTCGGGAGATTTCCTCTTTCGCAAGGTAATTATAGATAGTCCCACACTTAATCGTAGCATCCTAGGAAGACCTATTACTAGACTTAACATTGTCATCAACCATAGTGGCAACAACCATAGTCGTGGGGGAGGCCACCACCAAATCAGCCTTATCCACTGAAATCACACACATTCTATGTTCAACACCTTATTTCTCCAACTAGTTCTACATCCTCTACTTCCAGTCACCACTACGACTCTCTCAAGTATCATCAACCCATGAAATCCTATGAGGGATCACCACCATGTGCCTCTTACCATCCATCCTACCTTTTATATTTTTATACTCCACCTCATTATATTCCACCACCAAGGATATGAGAAGATTTCACACAACAATATCAACAAACAAATACTGCTTGTGCTACAAATGTGCATAGATATGCTAACACCAATGGGTCTCAACTGCAATGTAGGAAACATCCCTTCTAGAAGAAGGCTATAAGTCAACGAAAACCATCCATGAACCCAACACATCATCCAAGCTAGCATAATTCTAATCTAGTGCACCACCTTCCTTATCTCAACCATAGTTCTCTGATCCTACACATAGGCCATCATCCATTGTTACTATAATCCCAAATCCAAACAATGAATATAATAATGTGGAAAGACAAAAAAATCCGTGAATACCATGTCATTATCAAGGGTTAAAGTGCAGCCCAAACATGCATAATGTTAATACATCTCATACCTTGACCCCCCATACATTTAACCATCAAGTGTGTGACCAATAATTTTTCTACTCAGCCACCACACCACAAATAGATACCTAGTGGCTGGGGAATGAATGATTACCAATGGTTCATACATGAATGGATCCTATTTATTCACTTATTAATCCTTTTCATGGCCAAATGTTTAGTTGTGAAGGTTATCCCCCATTCTAATCTTTAGGATTCTTAAGTGCTTTTCATCTTTTTTTTTTACAATTTTATGTCATTTTCCTATTTCTTGTTCCAATTTTTCCTATTTCTTCAAAGTTTTCCTAATTGTTATTTTCATTTTCTTTGTTATGTAATCTCTCTTATGAATAAAATGATCATGTTGTCCATTGAGGTGAGGTTTTCTCTATGTTATCAGGTCATCAATGACTGATTATTCAGACATTGAGACCATGCCATCCATCCACGCATTCCATTGATAAGAGGTTCTTACCTTGGTTATAATGATAATCATTTCCTTCATCCAACCTAAAAATAACTTCATAATCATTATTTCTAGATAGAAGAGTGTAGAACCAAGGTGGAATGTAAGGGGTGTGACATCAAGGGAATTTGTGGATTCTATTTGGCTACTTTTGTATGTTCTATCATTTTGCTAAGGTTGTAATCATATCCTTGTAGATTTAACAAAAGATTGGAGTAAGAGTAACCTAAAACAACACAAAATAAACTTCTACAGGTCCCACTGGAAAGACATGTACCCATGCTTGAAGGTTGGAAGCTTCTCAAAATAAAATAAATTAAAATAAAATAAGATAAATAATAAGTGTGCCATAATAAAGCTCCTCCCTTGGACAAAATGCCAAGTGCAATTACTCCTTACAACTCTGATAGTCTTATGGTTGTTCACTAACATGATGAAATAATGTGATGTCACTACAATGTGTTGTGGACTTGGTTTGAATCTTGGAAACAAGGACTTATGATTATTTAACGATTAAAAACACACAAGGTTTCATTGTGACCATGATAAGAAATCTCATGTCCCAATTTCTATGATCCTTTCTACAATCCATCTTATCTCATTATCTAGGTGATCATAACTTGTGGTTTTGTGTAACATAGAGTTATTATCTCAAATTGGTGGTTTTAACATATGTGTTTTTTTTATAGGTATGCATTGCATTTAACCCCTTTAGTTCCCATGGACATTTTTAGGTGTGGTTACATAAGGGCAGCTTAGGCTAGAGCCTACTTTGTGAACGATCCACTTGTGTAACTTTTGTGACTTGTACTTATTTGACACAACCACATCATTTTTCACCTTCCAAGCACTCAATTGTTACATTTTATTATTTTCCTTATTATGTAACTTTATCTGTCCAAAACCTCAATTTCAATGCCCTTTTTCTTTCTCATTCTAGTGCTTTTCACATTGATGGCTCTAGCTTATCACACTTTTAGTGCCTCCAATTGATTTTTCACTTATCCCAAAATGATGGACCCAACTTCAAACCTTTCAACCAATCATAGAGATTTAGTTTTTATGCTCAATTATTTGATATTGTGATTTTAATTGCCCTTGACATTTCCTACCTAATGTTAGGTCCAACATGATGTTGGGTCTAACAAAAACCATATATATTATCCCCATAGTGCTTAAACTTATTTTTCATTATTTTCCACTAGTGGAGTTATTCAAATTTTCTCTCACAAATCAAGAGCTTTGTACACTTACTTTCCACTTGCAATATTTAGCTTTCTACTGCTCTAATTTATGTGCCATTTAAACCCATCTAAACTCAAACTGTTCAAGTTAGTCATGGGGAAGGGGGGGTGGGATGCTCACATGGATAACTTGTTCCAATTGATGAAAATTTGCTATTTCCTAGAAGGTATCATACTGGTAATAAACTATAAGTCTTGTCATGAAAAATCAACAACATTAATGCTAGAAACCAAAATTTTTCCAGCCCAATAGTGCATGATCATTATTATAAGCCACATATAAGAAAAAAGGAACCAATTGCGAAGCATTGTAAAAGATGATAAATACTTTCTAGGGATTTTTCTTCAAATTTTTTTGAACTCTCCAGTCATATAAACTAGGAATTTAATAAACTAAAGTAAGAAGTAATGTATATATTGATGATAACAAATATAACCTTAGTAACACTTGATCTTTGCTTAATTTTAGATGGCCCCAAAAGAAGTGCACAAGGTGAACCTTCACAAAGAGCCACTAAGTTTCCATAAGGTGATCATGTCCAACAAGGAAAATGTGCAGAATAGAAAGAGTAGGAAACCCAATCATTTAGCATTCAACAATAGGCTCCTACTACTAGATAGTTGCTCTAAGGGAAGGCTGTGGAACTATAAGCTCCCATGCAGGGACAATGTCTGACATTGCCCCTTGATTTCCTTGCAGCCATTCTAGAAAAGTCCACATTGACCTCAGTTATAGTGGAAATGAATTTTGTCACATTCATGGAGTTTGCTTCAAAATTGATTCAGATGCAACTTAAGGGGTCTCCCTTGTGCCCCATTCTTTTGGATAGTGGTGAGTGTTACCTAGGTGAAACTAATTAATTCTAGCATAATAAATATGAGGGAACCACTATCAACATTTATGGAGTCAATGTCTCCTTTACAATCAGATCTATTACTATATCTTTGAATCTACCAAATGAAGGGGCTAAGTTAGCCCACCTAAGTAGTAGATGTAACCCCGATACCAAAAAACTATGGCTGAAATGAGCATATAGCAAGGGGATAAAATGTATAATGAACTCACTCTAGAGGAGAGGATGTATTTCAAGATCAAGACATACCACCTATTTTCCACCAAAGGCCTCAATCAAATTTCAACATATGTGTCCAAGGGAAGTGTTATCCTAATGGGAAAATTTGTGGCCAACGTTCCCCAATTCTACTTCATAGAAATTCAACAGTGGTCTACACTATTCATCAATTGAGGAGGTTTGCACTATTCATCAAAAATTAGCAATTGAAATTAGTGCATGGTAGAATGAGGCCAAGAAGCATGAGAAATTGAAGGAACACTTCCATAACCAAGTAGGCATGTATAAACAAATATATGAAAAAGAGATCCAGATGCCCAAAGCCAACATTAGCTCCTTGTTAGCACAAAATCCTAAGTGATAGAGGCAATTCTACATAGCTATGCCTTCGTATACTAGGTAGAAGTTAAAAATAAAAACCTCCAAATAGCATATTTGAAAGAGTACATGGTGTTGGATAACCTCATATATGTCAACATTTCCATGTTAATAGTAGGTTGACCTTGGAACGAGTTGAAGAAATAGGTAACAACCACTTATGTATTATATGAGAAAGAGTTTGTAGATTGGAAAGATGCTTTGTAGAAGATGCATGTAGCAAACTCAAAATTGGAAGTGGTCAAAGCCAGCTAACAGGGATAGAAGGATGTCACCTCAAACCTATGAGAATATTAAGAGATTATCATGAACTCAACGATAAAGCTAAGGCCTTTGAGAAGGAATGACAATAGTTCATGGCTTGGTATGTGAAGGCTAATTAGATGTTTCCACAACTGTCATGTCCTTGGGACATACTGGCACCAACAAACATTGGAAAAGTAGCTTGGATAGTACATGACCCAAAGATGGAAGAGTAGAAGTTATAGGCTTGTTGAATCATTACAAATTTTAAAATCTTAACAACAAAAGGAAGCAACCAATGAAGGAGAAACTACCTCTAGGCACCACATGAGCTTCCTAGTTTTTGTTTTTGTTTTGTAATAATGTGTCCCATTTTTGTACTATATCATTGTGGCATGTAAGAGTTAATTATTTCATTTTTTTAAGTTAGTCAATAATCCCATACATTCCTAATATTTTAAAAAGAACTTATTCCTCATTTTGTTTAACCTAAGGACTAGTTTTCATTCACTTGTGGGTGTATGATGAGTCATCATTTGTCAGGCCCTCACATTAGAGCCTTAATGTTAGATACTCAATGTTAGAGCTAGAAAGCAATGTTAAATATTTGATGTTGTCTCCTTTGGGTTAGCCTATAAATATAACACTTGGATGCATAATTAAGGCATCTAGAATGTAATAAGTAGTAGAGAAGATAGTTTTACTTTTTAGTTTTTCATAGTCTTTCTTAGAGTCCTATTATTCCCAATGCATGATCGAAACATGATGTTTGTAATCGTATGACACCTTTGTTCAAGTGTGACATACTTGGAAATGTTACATGACTGGAAATAAAGATTGAGATTTCTCCCATCATTGTAGCATCCACTTAGATTTTATTGCTTTTAATTGTTAATTATTTACTATTTCCTTTAGTTAACATTTTCATTTATTTCTATTTACTATTCCTATCATTAAGTGGAATGCATACACCTTAATCACGAGCATTTAAGTGTAGGTACCTAGTAATCTAGTAGTGTATTGTCTGGCACACCTAGTGACATACGCTTGGCAATCTTAGAAGTAGTCTCACGATGTCCAAGATGTATATAGACAATTAAGAGTATATACTCATCACATGTAGGCTAGTTTATATCTTGCTTTTCATTGTTCATTAGCTTAATTAATTTACCTCTTTATCAACATTAGGAGAAAAGTAGGATTAGATAACATCATATACCTCACTTTGGACTAAACCATATGTGACAAAGCTACTACTAGTCCAAGTGGGAAGATAGCAAACTACAATCAGAGCATAATGATCTATATACCATAAGTAGTTCCATCCATGGAATTTGACTCGATCACGTGTGAATGCTTGTAATTCATATGGTTAAGCATAGGGGTACTTCACCGCTCATTAGTTTTTATGGATGATTAATTTTATTTGAGAAACTTATTCAACCCCCATTCTAAGTTCTTAATCCTCAAGTGGGATCAAAGCCTGGTACTCTTTCATTTGATGTAAATATTCAAGAGTGAACTATGGATGGAAAATCTTACCTAAAGCCACCAATGTTTTATGGGTTTGACTTTACCTACTAGAAGGTGAGGATGCAGGGTTTCTTTAAGGCTATGGAGTTTGAAGTATGTAAGTCAATCCTCAAAGCTACGTACCACCCATCAATAGTGCAATAGAGGTCATCAAGCCCTAGAGCAAGTGGAAAAAAGAAGAAAGAGATAAGTTTATGCATGATTCTAAAGCAAAAAATTATTTATATTTTGCATTGCATAAATCTAAACTGAATGTAAAACTACAAAAGGAAATTGGAAAACTTTAGAATCTACCTATAAGGAAACATTAATAATTAAGAAATTTAAACTTTTAGTTTTGCAAAGTAAGTATGATAAGCTCACAATGAAAGAAGGTGAAAAGATAAAGGATTATTTCTCTAGGGCAAATGATCTTGATGTGGCAATTAAAAGTATAGGCAAGTGATGTAATAATAAAAATGATTAGGACTAAAATTTAGACCTAAGGTTACAACCATGGAGGAGATTAAACACTTTTCCATTTTAAAATTTGAAGAGCTCCAAAGTACTCTTATTACTTATGAAATAAACCTCATAAGCAAAGGGGAAATAAATGAAAATCCCATTGCCCTAAAATCTACCTCCAAGGAAAAGCAACCTACTGAACAAGATTTGAGCAATGAATAAGAAATAACAACTCTATTAAGGAGGCTACAAAGATTTATGTCAAAAATGAGTAAGAGCTATAATCAACAGAGATCCAATCAATTTAAGATAAAGAAAGAGGTAAAAATTTTTCAAGTTCTAATTTTCATTATTCTTTAATAGAATGTTGGGTATGTGGTGGAAGAGGCCATGTTTCCTCCAAATGTTCTAGTAATGATAGGTTGCAACAAAGGGAAAAAAGTGATATAAATGCAAAAAAAGGCCAACTTTTGCACAAGCTAGGATGATGGAGAACAAAGTGAAGAAGAGGTGGAGTATAATGCAGAAGATTCACATCTTATCTATATGACCCTCATAGATGATGATGTTGGCACCTAAGATGATGAATGTGAAAATGATGAAGAAAGCTATGAACTTTTGTATCATGAACTTTTATCTTTTTAAAATATTTTCACAAAGTTGAGTGAACAACTAAAAATCAAGGATCAAGATATTTTTTCATTAAATATATAGATTTTTGATCTCACAAAAGAAATCTTAGACATTATTGGGTAGAATGAAGACCAAACCAACTCATGTGAGTAGATAAAGGAAGAACTTGTAGATGCCAAACATGTAAATGAGAGGCTAGTCAAAGCAGGAGAATTCCTATAGATTGTTCTTGAACAAGGAAGAAGTCCAAAAAATAAACGTGGATTGGGATTTTGTTTACAAGAAGAAGCATATACACAGACTCCATGTCAACAAAAGGATTCTACAAAGGATGAAGAATCAAATGAAACTACATTTCAACCAAGAGAAGCTCTAATGTTTGATTACATTAACCACTATAGGAAGACTAGATGTTATTATTGTAATGAATTTTGACATAAGAAATGGAGTGAAATTTAAAATATTATCACATGAACACCTAGTCATATCATAAGACTCCTTGCTCTTACCCGAAAATTCCTAGAAAGGAAACTATGTAGAATACAAAGAAATTGATCAAAGCTCAAAAAGGCAAGAGAGTTAAGAAAGTATAGAGGAACAAAAGGAAGCAACATGAGAATGAGAAGGCTGTCTTTAGAAACCTTTTGAAAAGAAGCTAATCCTTGGATATCAAAGAAGTTTCTGTGAGAACGAAAACCTCAAAAGAGAAATATCATTCTCAAATTTACTAGGCATCTTATTTTTATAAGAAAGATGGGTAAATATAGGTATGTTGTTAATTCATTATAAGTATCTTTTAAAACTATACTGCTTGGGAGCCATTTATGTTGTTTAACTTGCAAAACCCCATCTTGCTAAGACATCTTCTAGGAGAAATCTACTTCTAGAATGAGACATCTACATGTGTTTTCCTCAACATGGATGAGACATCTAGTTTGCCAAGACTATGTCTACCTATAGTTTTAAATGTGGATGAGGCATCTATCTTTCAAAGAATATGTCTACTTTTTCATTTAAAACCATCTTTTGGTGGCATTAACTAAATCCAAACCCTTCTTTTTGTTTCATTATCAATGAGATGATCAAGGGATGACAACCAAAGATTCATCTACAGTAGTGAGTTGAGAATTCGTGGCCCACAAGAAGGTTGAACATTAAGGGTGATCCTAAAGAAGAAGTCAAGGTGAGAATTCATTAGCAATCCAAGCACCTATAACCCCTAGTTTAGATCAGTCAATGTCCATCACTAGTTTTAGGTAACTCAAATCATTTCTATCATTTCAGAGTGCTTTCTTTCCTTTTCTCAATGTAGCTAACAAACATTAATGAGTTTTATCCAAGAATTAAATTAGGTTACATTCATTTACATGAATTTATTTTTGCCTAAAATGCTCATTTGAGAGGTTAATTATAACATTATTATTACAAATGCTTCTATTGGGGCCTTTACTACCATGGTTGGGGGTTTCGTGATTAACGTGTCTTCTCAAGTGGTTAATGCACTTGTTGGGATTTCTAGTGTTAATAATTTTTGGGTCACCATTAATTCCATGAATGATGTTTTTATGAATGCTCTAATTGTCAATTTCAAAGATGAATTTTGTGATGTATTTTTTGGGAAGTTAGTGTCTCTTCATAGTTGAAGACTTATAGGAGTGAGATGGTACCAGATACTTCCAGCCTATCACTCACTATTTTGTATAACATCATTATAAAAGGGATAAGCTATAATTATTTGTTACTTATCCAGTCATTTGTTTTGCACTACCTTCTTATAGGATAGTCATTGGAGATGGGTCATACTCTTTGTCGTGACATTTTGGGCTTGTTCTTCAAGGAGAGAATCCTTAGACATCCTTACCTTATTAGCTTATTGATTAAATAGTGGGGTGTTCCCATTTCTAACATGCCTTTTCTTAAAGGTAAAAGTAACCTTAGTGAGTATCCAAAGAAGAGGATCTCCTTCCATGCCAATGAAGTAGGATCCAACACCAAGCCACCTTAGTCCTAGAAGAAGAAGAGGTCAACATTATAATTCTAGGACTCTCATTAGTTGAGAAGTTCCAAATACGTTAGTGGAAATGTGATATCTTCCACAAAAAGCTACTTTATCTATTTTCTTATACTTTGGGGATGATTGGCAAGAATATCTTTTACCTTTGTAAAAGAATTGGCACAATTGGTGTACCTCTTCCTCTTGTTGGGATGTAGTTAGAGAAGATTATCATTCCTCTAGTTATATATAGTGATTGGGATCTCCTTGCCACACATAAAAATTTAGTAGCAATTGGACCTTCCTTGGCCTATGACTTGGAAAATGAATCTAATTTACAGAAGCCTAATGCATCACTAGCATGTGTCTAGGGGAAGCATCATGATCCCATGTATCTTGGACCTAGTTGTCATCATCAAGATGATAATTCTATAAATTTTTAATAGTAGGAAATGAAGAGAACCTTTGGAAATTCATTCCAATGGAGGCCTACCAATCCTATTACATTTTAGAGAAAGTGTGTTTAATCATCCTCTCAGCTAACTTCACCATAGTAGGATCCTCAAGCTTTATCTTGATTTCTAGTGAAGCTTTGTCCATGAAGAGCTCCTATCTGAATACCATCTTCAAATGATGATGTTGAGTAGCCTATCTTCAATGCTAGTACCAATAGTGATGATGATGATGAGGAGACTTACAGACCTTCTCGTGCTACACCTACTTTAGATGAGGACTCTAAAGATGTTGCAGAGGTCAATGATTATAGTCCTTGGATCATTCCTTTTTTTTTCTAATGTTCAAAAAGGGGAATAGAGTGTTTGATGTTTATGGATAGTTTAATGATGTACACAGTGGTTTATGAATAGTTTAATGATATACACATATTGGATTTTTGTAGTTGATGAGGATATTTTAGTAGCTGTATGTATTATGGAAATTTTTAATGGATAGATTATGGTATGGATGGATCATGCTTTTATATTATGCTTTTTGTTGCATTATTATGGACACAAGTTTTTCGTTTTCATAGTAAAAATTTATTTTAGAATTCATGTAATCTTTACCCTATTCCTTGAGCTTTAGAGCCATTATCCTAGTTATTACCTTGGCTATCATTGGAATTTATATGTCTTAATATTTTTATTGATTATTGTTATTTAAATTATTTTTCAACTGATCCATTTTCTTAAGTTTTAGAAATCACCAAAAGGAAAATATTTTTTACCTTTTGTTATGTCAAAGCCTTCACACAAATGGATGACATAGAATTTTGTGGAATGTAATAAGTTTGAAGGGCATGAATGAGAACTCAAGAAGTGAGATATACAAAGAGATGTTAAGGATAAGACTACATGAGCAAGATAAGAACATGGAAAATCATGGATAATAATGAAAGCTACAAGTCAAATGAAGATGCTTAAAGAATTGGGAAGAAGCAAAATCAATGAGAGAAATACTTAGGAACTAGAGCTCAAATGTTGAGAAGATGTTTCCAAGGAAGAGAATATTTCTTGGCTGTAATGGAATCTTTCACTAGAAGACATCTCCCAAAAATAGGAGACATCTCCTTCGGAAAGAAGATGCCTTTCTAGAGGCATATCCCAAGAGATGTCCCACTTCGAAAAGAGACATCTCTCCAAATTTTAGGTAGATCTCAAGTAGATGTCCCAAAATCGAAAGAGATGTATACACTAGCCATTAAGTAAATATTGCACAAATTATAAGGTATTTTCAAAAACTCCAATGATATAAGAAGACATAGGATTCTTGGGAAATATGCAAGCATTATTAACATCAAAGCAATCATTATCTATTTTATTTTATTTCACATGTGTACTTCATTATTAATATCCTTTGCTTGATTGTTTGTAGAACTATGCTTCAAAGTACAAGGAACAATAATTTAAGAGACACTCTTTCCTTGTGTTTTCTTTCTCTCTCATAGGCTTATGAGGTTGATGTGCTTCTTGAAAGAAGGCATCATAATTAAGCTTGTTGGGATTCTACAGGATTAAGTGTTTGTGCAGCATGAAAAAACTCCATAATGAAGCTTAATTTTGTAAATATTTTGGGATCCTTGGAACCACATTTTGAGCTTCTTGAAAAGATGTGGGGCTGAGTGGTTTCATAGTGATGAAACACTTCAGTGCACAGCTTAGAGCTTATATAGGGTGTAGTATCCTTAAAACCAAATTTTAGATAGGAAATTCTTAAGGTGTGAAAGGATTTTGCCCTACATGTGTGGATGTACCCAAGTTTAGAAACCACATAAATCTGGGTGTGATTTCTATGGTTGACCAATTTTATATAAAAAAATTATCCAACCACCCTTCTAAGTTCTTGATCCTCAAGTGGAACTCATCTCTCTACCTAGAGAAACCTATGAACCTAGATAACTTAATGTTAATTAAGTTACCAATGATGATGTAGGAATAAAGTGCATAGCTTTGAATTGAATTCTATCTTGTTCAGTTATTGAACAAATAATTATACCTATCGGTAGGCGTTTTGGAACCATGAAATAATTGTAGTATAAAAACATAAAATATATATAGTTCAATCAGAACATTAGAACTTAGCATTACCCACCAAAATCAAACCCATGTCCTTGAGTTTTCAAATATAGAGTCTTATCACTAAGCTAACACCTCATTGTTTGCACATGACAAGAAGATCATGTCATCTACAACTCCATATCCAATTAATAGTAGGTAATTATTATTAGAATAAAATTATCGTCATGTATACATTCAATATTCTTCTATCCTACTACATTATATAATATTTTCTTAATAGGATTTAGATTTTAAGTTTTAGGGTTTATACGCTTAAGAATTTTTTGGATTTAGGGTTTAGCATTTTTAGGCTTAAGGATATTTAGTATTTATGATTTTTAGAGTTTAGAGTGTAGGATTGTTAAGGATTTATAATAAAGGGTTTTTAGGGTTAAGGGTATATGTTTTTTTTATTTATGATTTATGATTTTTTAGGGTTTAGGTTTTAGGACTTTTAGTGTTCATGGTTTAGGGGTTTTAGAGTTTATTTTTTAGGGTTTAGGATGTCTAGGGTTTAGGATCTTTAGGGTTTAGGGTTTAGGATTTATGCATTTTAGGTTTTTCTTAGTATTTATGGTTTCCTAACTTTCAAAACATTGGTAGAACCCATCTTTTAGCCTAGATAAATCTATGGTTTCTAGAATTTAGGATTTTATGTTTTAGTATTTATGGTTTACAATTATAAGAGTTTAGGATTTAAAATTTAGTGATTAATATCTTTTATGGTTTATGGATTAGGAATTATTGTTTTGTAGTGTAAGGGTTTAGGGATTTTTAGGGTTTAGGGTTTAGAGGTTTTTAGGGGCTAGGGGTTTTTACGGTTCAGGGATTTTGGATTTTGAAGGTTTAGGATTTATGATTTTATTGTATAGGATTCAAGGTATAAATTCTTCACTGTTTAGGATTGTTTTTATTGTTTACATTTTAGAATTAAGGATTTATGATTTTCTATAGTTTAGAGTTTAGTATTTATACGGTGCAGGATTTAAGGCTTATTAGAGTATATGATTTTTATGTTTTAGTACTTTGGATTATTTAGAATTTAGGATTTATGCTTTTTAGAACAATGGTTTAACTCATCTCTCAACCTAGATAAACCTAGGAGGTCTAAATAATTTTATGTTAATTACATTATCAATAATGATGTAGGACTGATGTGCACATGTTGAAATTTCCTTCTATGTTGTCCAATTATTAAACAAATAATTGTACCTAGTAGTAAGGGTGTTAGAAGGATAAAATAATTGAAATATAAGTGCACCAATATAGATAGTCTAAGTGGAGATTTATAACTTAGCATTGTCCACCAAAAGTGGACCCATGACTTTGCATTTTTACATATAGAGTCTTACCATTGGGTAATATCCAATTATGTGCATAGGACAATAAGACCATGTCATCTATTCATCCATTTGAAATTGATAATAGATCCTTATTATGAGAATAAAAATATCTTCATCAATATATTTAATACCCTTCTATCCTTTTAGATTTTAAAACATTCCAATAATAGGATTTAGGTTTTACAATTTAGGATTTGGTGTTTAGGAATTTTTGCATTTAGGGATTAGGATTTTTAGATTTTAGGATGTATGATATTTTAGGATTTAGGGATTTTAGGGTTTAGGATATAGGAATTTTTTTTGGTTGAGGGGTTTTTAAGAATTAGGGATTTTAGCATTTAGGATCTAAGGTTTTTAAGGTTTAGGGTTTTATACTCTTAGGGTTTAGGATTAATGATTTTTAAGAGAATAGTGTTTAGGGTTTAGGGATTTATGGGGTTTAAGGTTTATGATTTTTTAGGTATTTTAGAGTTTATGGTTTATGACCTTTTAGGATTTATGGTTTATGATTTTTTATGATTTAGTGATTTTTAGATATTACGATTTTCATGGACTAGAATTTAGCATTTTTAGGGTTTATTGTTTATGGGTTTAGGATTCTTGAGAATGTAGTTTTGTTTAGGCTTTATGGTTTTTAAGGTTTATAATTTAGGGTATTAGGGTTTAGTGTTATGGAATTTGAGGATTTAAGATTTTTTAGGTTTTAGGGTTTAGGATTTAGTATTAAGGGATAAAGGTTAAGGGTTTATAGATGTTTGGGATTTAGGGTTTATGGTTTAGGGTATATGATTTTTAGGGATTACTAGTTATGATTTAGTGTTTTGGATAAAATTTTTAGGGCTTAGGTCTTAAGAGTTAGAGTTTAGGGCTTAGTGTTCTTATGAATCAGGATTTATGTTTTAGTATTTATGATTTAGGGTTTAGGGTGTAGGATTTTTATGGTTTAGGTTTTAGGTTTTAGGTTTTATTGTTATTAGGATTCAAGGTTAGGAATTTTTAGGATTTAGGATTTAATGGTTTTTAGGAAATAGTGTTTAGGATTTAGTTTTGTACAGATTTAGGTTATAGGATTTTTAAGGTTGAGGGTTTATGGTTTCCTATGTTTGAAAACATTATTGTAACTCATGTCTTAGTGTAGATAAACGTAGGGTTTTCTAGGATTTAGGGATTTTCAAGATTTAGGGTTTTAGGTTTTATTATTTTGATTTTAGCGTGTTAAGAGTTTAGGGTTTAATATTTTTAGGATTTAGGGTTTATGGTTTTTAGTATTTAGGTTTTAATCATTTTTAGGATTTAGGGTTTACAGTTTAGAATTTTAGGGGTTTAGGATTTAAGGTTTATAGGATTAGGTTTTGTGCTTTTTAGGGTTTAGGGTTTTCTAGTTTTGAAAACATTAGTGGAACACATCTCTTGGCCTAGATAAACTTAGATTTTTTAGGTTTTTAGGTTCTAGGGAATTTTAGGTTTTAGTGTTTCAAGATTATGGTTTTAAAACTTTAGGGATTAGCAATTAGATATTAGGCTTTATATTTTTTTATTAATTTAGGGGTTTTTAGGGTTTAGGATTTTTTATTATTTACTTTTTTTATTATTTAAAGTTTTTTAGGGTTTAGGAGTTTAGAATTTTAAAGGGTTAGGATTTATGATTTATGGTCTTTTAGGTTTTATGATTTTTAATATTTAGGATTTAGTATTTTTGTGCTCTACAGACTTTCTCTACAAAAGAGCTAACATAGAAAAGTAGCATTGTAGCTAACTTGTACAACTAATTCATAGAACCACTTGTTGATTCTACAAATTTTTCTTTTGTATTGAGCTTTCATGGCTTTTGATTTCTTTTAAATCCTCAAAAAAATTATATTTGAAAATCTTAGCTAATCTAGATTAAATTTGTAATTTTCCCCATGCGAAATAATATGCAGTAAGCTCCATGTCTAAGCTTTATATTTATGACACTTACATGGCTTGTAGCATGGTTTCATCCTTTTTCTTGTAGAACCAATATTTTGTTCTATGAACCTACACTCAACATTAAAGTTGATGTTATAATTCTTCTCCAATTCCATTTTTAGAATTGACACTTCTGGTTTGATGAACTTGTTAAAATTTTGAAGTTAATGTGGATAGAGAAAAATTATCTAATTTCTAAAACCATTCTTCAATTCTAGAAAGAAGCTTTTCTTTAGTATTTTGAATCCCACCTATATTGACATGGCAAAGTACTTTAAAGAATAGCTTTTGAAATTTACCTGTAAAACCTTTTATGTGCTTTACGAAATTACTTTACAAAGGGAGCTAACATGGTAGATTGAGCTCAAGCTTCTTTGGAGAACTAATTTTAGTCTCTACAAACTGATGTTAGATAGAAGGTACATAATAGATCTTTCTTGAGGTCCATATTTATGAGCCTATTAATTTCTCAAAGCTAACATGATTTTTAGAAGCAATTTTCAAGTAAATTTCTAGAGTGGAATTTTGTCTTCATTAATTGGTTCAATGAGTTGATATGTACTAAAGGTTGAATGGTTTTCAAAAGCTTATGATGCATCCTTTGGAAATAGTTAAGCTATCCATAGAAGAATTTCATAGAATTGCTAGTTATTTCTATGAATTTACAACTACATAAACACTAATATGGCAAAGCTCATTTTCAGCTTCTTTGTAGGGTTAAGTTTTAACTTTATACGTTTTTTCTATTGCTAACATGGTAGATTTGTTTCTATGCTTATAAAATCAAAATTTATCTCTACAAGTGATGCTTTTTCTTCAAATATGACATGGTAGAGATATTTTAATATTACTCATAGAACCATAATTTGATTCTACAAGCCACATAATTGAGCTTCCACATCATGGTACATGTCATCATCTTAATCATTGATTTTGTAGAAGTAACTACATATTGTCTTTTAAAATATTTTGTGTATTTTTTATTTATAAAGGAAATCATTTTTCACATAATGAAGATGACATGGTAGAATGGAAGATGAACTTGTTTCTAAAGTTGAATTTTGGCATGCCTCTCTCCAAACTTGATCTATTGGAGCTAATTCAAAAGCTTTTTCTGAGCCTATTTCTAGTTCTAAGTACTTCAATTTTGTATTCGTGCTACTTATAATAGTAACTTGGTAGAAGTATAAGTGATATTACTTGTAGAGCTAAATTCTAATTCTACATAAAAGATTATTTTAACATGCTCTAATGATGCGGCTTCTAAACTTAATTTTAAGCCTATTTGTAGAAGCAAATTTAGCTTTTATATATTTTTTCTACAAAGATGTTGATGTGGAAAAGCCAATTTTATGCTTGCTTGTAGAAGTAAATATTGATTCTATAAGTAACAATGTTTTCTCTAAGAATAATGTGGTTGAGCTAAAAAGTGCATTCGTTGTAGAACCATTTTTCTAACCTTGTGAACCTTTTCAACTTAATAGAGCTAACTTATTAGAGGTAAAAATTGAAATTACTTGTAGAACAAAAAATATACAAGATTATTCTGAAAATGTTGCTTGTACAAAAATATTTTAACTTATTTGAAAAATAAAATCTATGTTCTATTGAACCACTCTATGTAGAAGCTAACATAGTAAAGGTAATTTTTTGTATTGACTGATAGAATCTAATTTTGATTCTATGAATAAAAAAATCAAACTTCTATCTGTCATTACTTGATCATTGACTTATCATAGTAGGAAATGGATTAAGAGCTTGTTTATAGAGCTCTTTTGTAGAATCAATTTTCAACTACATGAATCTTCCCATGTAAACAAAGCTAACATGGTAGAATCATTTTTCATGCTTTTTGTAAAATGAGTTCTTAGCTCTACTAATCCAATTCATTAAATAGATTATGTTTCACATTGGATTTACATACACATAGCTAATTCTAGTCTTTTCTTATACTTTAATCTAGTGAAGCTAAGTTGAGTACAACCATTTCGTAGAAGAAATTTTTTGTTCTACGAGGCTCCTCTATGAGTTAATGTAGGAAGCATACTTAAAAAACCTCCACTTTTTACATTTGGATAAATCCATTTTTTTCTAAAATGATAAGGTCTCTTTCTAAGTTCACTTTTTTCTTCTAATGCTAATCTCATATTGAGATGAAACTAGTCTTTAAGATTTGTGAATCCTTTCTCAATGGTCTCATATTAAGTGGCAAATAGAAATAATATTTTTTTTATCTAGGTTAACTCATACAAGCTCTACCCTTGATAGCTAATTCAGTTGTTTCACAAAATATTAAATTTAATTTGAAACTATAGCTTCTCAAAATAACTAAAACATCATGATCTTGTATGATCATCAAAGTAGAATATTTAGGGATTGTTTATTTAACTTTAAATCCTTTTATTCTAGAAAGAAATTTAATCATAAGGACTTAAATATTTATAGCATCTTTGTTGAAACTTCTCTTGAAATTTACCTTTTCTTAGGACTTGTTTTTCCCACATAAATAGAGTGCAAAAAATTTCAGCTTAATCTCATAATGCTAGTATATTTGTATTTTAATTTTATGGGAAATCATGCAAATAAGTAAACCCAATAATTTAAATCCTTTCTCATTTTATGAAAGAGCTATTATTGTAACAACACTTTTAAATTTAAGTTCTAAAGCTTCATTCATACAACATATCTCATCTAAAACTTATCTTTAAATATTACAACTAAAAATCACAATTGGGTCATAATATTTATTATTAATTTAATTGTAAGCCATAAATTATTCTAAGATATATAATTACTTTATTATGTCATTATCAAGATACATTAAAATCAAAAACCAAAGACTTAGGCCCTACTCCATTAATGGCCAAAATATTACAACATATTCTTCATTACAAACATAGGTGTAGCTTTTGAAGTTGAAGATAATGAAGGTTTTTGATCTTGATTAGCAATAGAGATTGGTTTAGTCATACTTGACTATTTGACAATAGTTTTTTAGATATTATTTAATGCTACTTATAGTCATGATGGGCACATACTTCATAAAATAAGTATATCATTGAAAAATTTAATTAATAAATTCAAAACCTAATTATGATTTAAAACAAAGTTATTAATAACTACATGCTCTTGAACTTGTAACCTTTTTACCATGTTACCATTCTTTTTTCTCTTATAGAAACTCTTGTCTAGCTCTAGATTTTTTGACTTTTACATCAAGCAACTGTTGGAATTTTTCTTAATAATTCAAATAAAGTAGAGTTATATTCTTTTAATATTTTATTATTGGAATTCAACTCTACATTCTTCAATATTAATTCATGAACTCTCTTAATTAGTTCAAAATCTATATTCAAAAGTGTAGTTATCTTACTTATTTTTGATATTAGAGTTCTTTTGCTTTAGCATCTACTAAATCCAATGCCTTAGACACCTCATTATAATACTTATTAAAGGCTTTGCTATACATTTCTTTATTTTAATATTTCTATTGTAGATCATTATTTGAAAAATTCATTTTTCCCAAAGCATTTATGAATGTACTTTTATCTTTATCCTGCTAATTTTCCAAAACATTAATCTTAAAGAAGTAACTCATGGTAGTATAATTTAAAATTATCAGATAAAATATAAACTCATTATTATTAATATGAAATATTATTTATACATTTGAATAATATCCTTGAAAATTTTTTTTCTCATGGTGGATATAGAATCATCATCATCTATGAGTTCAATATCTTTTCAGGCTAGTGTACTATATAATAAGTTTTCAATAGGCTTTAGGTTTTAGGGTATAGGATTTTTTAGGCTTCATAGGTTTTATGATTTGTTAGAATTTATGGTTTTACATTTTAAATTTTTTAGGATTTAGGATTTCAAATTTAGCATTTAGGTTCTTCTTAGGATTTAGGGTTTAGGATATATTAGAGCTAATTAATTAAAATATTGGAGTAAACCATCTCTTAGCATAGATAAACCTACAAGAACTAGGTAATTTTATGTTAATTACATTTTCAATGAAAATGCAAGAATCAAGAGTGCAAGTTGGAATTTTGTTCTATGCTATTCATTTATTGAATAAATAATTTCACTTACATGTAAGAGTGTTGGAATCTTGAAATAATTGTAATATAAGTATATCCAATATATATAGTCTAATCAAAACTTTATAACTTAGTGTTGTCAACAAAAATTAAATCCATCACTTTAATTTTCAAATCAAGAGTCTTACCATTAGCTTAATACTTCATTCATTGCACATGATAGTAAGACCATGTTATCTATCCCTAGATCTCCAATTGATAATAGATTCTTATTATGAGAATGAAATTCTCAACAACCATCCTATATGATGTAAACAAACCTACACTAGTTCATTAACATCATCTCAAAAAATGATGATCTAAAAGTGTCATAGTAAACTATATCATAATCTATGAATGAACTAACTTTAATGTTTAGTATAGCTTAGGTGATTGCATTTTATTGTCTTCTCATATAGACTGCTAGTCACTATTATCCTTGTATAATTTAGTTTAGGTGAGACATATGATTATTGATCTAACTTCAAGCATGATTATGGTAAATGAAAACATAAAAATTTATTAATTAATCTAATCAATAAATAATGATAATAAATCTAAAATAAATTTATTCTCAAACTTATAATGGTGATGAGCGGTGAGGTACCCCTATGCCCAACCATACGAATCACAAAGCATTCATGTGTGATCCAATCAAATTCTATGGACTTTATAGTTTCTAATGCACTAGTCTTCTACGAAGTGAATCTTACGTTAAGGTTAATCATTGTCTTCCAAATTACACTTATGATGTACATTGGTATGGTTAAGTGTAATTGAGGCATCGAATTTTTATTATTTTGTATTTTATGGTTTGGTGTTTAAAAGAGAAATAAAGTAATTGGATTAACTAATTTAATGTAATTAATTCACTAGTATCTAACTAATCCTAACATAAGTATCGAATCCCACTTTTTGCGCACATCCAAAACCCATGTATCCACTACTAGGAAACCAAGCGCTACACTATTGGGCATACCAAGCAAATACGTGTTACACTCTAAGTGATTGTACTTATGTGTTTAATCTATCTATCTTAATTACTTCATTAACTTAATTACTAGAAAATATTCAATAACTAATTGAAAAATATTTAATAAATAATTAAAAATATTAAATCCATAAATAAAATATTTAATCTATCCAAATTACTACAAGGTTTATCAGAAAGCTCATCTTTATTACCATACACACTGTTGTGCTCAAGTACAACAATGCTTAAATAAAGATCTATACACTCAATGATTCTTACTACGAGTAGTTAGGAGAAAAATTCTAACTCTTAAATAAAAAAAACTATAAGAGCTTCACTACTAAAAAATCCCTATTGGCATAAATGCGGGTGGTGGATGCATATTTATAGCTGAATACATGATATAATGCATCGACAAGGCATCATCAATGAGGCCCAGTCAACAAGGGCATGTTGACAAGGCCTCATTGATGTAGCCCACTAAACTATGACTCATCATATCTCCAGGACTAAATGAAAACTCATCCTCAAGTTATTTTACAAAATTGAGAAGGTATGGGATTATTGATTAACGTTTTTCAAACAAAACAGACTAACTTTGACAAAAAATGGAGTGCTTAGGTGTATGTATCAACACATTACAAAAAATGATGGTGCTTATGACACAAAATTGAACACCTTGACATGACTCTTTAAAACTAGATAACACATTTCTTGATGGAGAAGACCAAATGGTCTCATGTGGTAGTGGCTCTTGAGGTTTTGAGGGACCTTCATCAACTTCATGCATGGGTGGAAGTCAAGGTGGTTGTGACTATTCTGCTGCTATTGCAACCTCTAACGGGAGTTGGAAAGCATCCAGTAGTGCTTTCAATTTATTCTTATTACTTTTGGGATCATTCACCATCCATGTAGCTTTGTCAATGTCGATTGAAACAGGCACATCCCAAGGACATGGGATTGCTAGAAACAACTCCTTAGCATTGATGAGCTAGGTAACGAACCATTTGTGTTTAATGTCGAATGCTGTAACTATGTCCTTCAGTACCTTGTAATCATTTATCTATCTATCTAGGTTCTTAGTAGTTGATCATTGATCTATGAATCACACTCTAAGAACTTTAGGTTCAATATTTGTAGTCTCAAGCTTCTACTTGGTGTCTTTATGGTGCTTGAACTTTACCTCATATAAAAAATATGAGCTAGGCACTTATTTCTCTAACTCTAACTATGACCATCTAGTAGTCAACATTCCTAGGTTTGCATAATGAAGATTTGCTAACTCCACAGATTTTATCATTTATTCTATTTTCAGCTCCTTTTAATAGATCTCTGCTTTATTGTAACCATTAATCCCATCAATGATGGATTGTTAAACTTTTCTTCCTTGTTGAAGTTGTTGGAGGGATTCATTTATTTTTTCCTTCACAATTGGATGTGCTTCTCATTAACCTCTTTCTATAGGCCAATCTGGTCTCTATAGTGATTCTTCACTTTTTCAAATTTGAGGGCCTCATTTTTTCAAGTGACAATCTCAATGCCAGACTTTCGGCATAAGGCCCAAAATTCCTTCATTGACAAATTTTGATTCTCTGTAGCCAATCTCCTTAATTTTGTGTTTACCCTAGCAATATTCTCCTAATTTTTATGAATATATTCTTTCATTTGTTTCTTTTAGGCATCAACATTTTGTAGGTGTTGATTCTATGCAGTCAAAGCCTTGTTCTCTTAGTGCATCTAATCCAAGTCCTTCTGAATTAAATATGTTTTTACTTCTACTATGGACTAGTTAAAGATGGCCATTACTACCTCCTCCTCAACCTTCCTAAATCATTCTTGAAGTTATTTGAAAGCTTCACCGCTTGTTATTGCTATGTTGAGGATTGTAGGATCAGCAAGGTAGGCACATAGTTTAGCAACCTCTGTGGCCAAGTGTTGATTTTGTGCTTGAGTGATTTTAAGTTGCCCCTCTAGAATGTTGCACTTGCCCCTTGCATCCAATAGCTCTAACTAGGTTGTGGTGATGTTTTCTAGAAAATCAAAAACATTCAAAATTGGTTACCTAGTTCCTACCAGTCAATCTAGCAATTCTTCATGCTAGGCTACATTCAACTATTCACTAACCATGCCTACAAATGTCTGCACATCTCAAAGTGTAGATACATCTGGTATAGACACCGCAGGTGCATTGAGTGCTTTAGCTACATAGTTAGCAAAAAATTTAGCTGTTATCTCCTATCCTTGGTGTTGCATCAATAGGATAGTTGCCCATTCACCTTCCTCCAAATGCATAATGAAGGTGCCATCATTCCCAAAGATTTTTGGGAATAAATGGTATTGAGATAAGGACACAATTACCTCTCAAGCATTGGGATTTAACCTCGCAAGAAACTAAATTTGTTGGATAGAGAAAATTGATCCACCCCTCTCCATCTCGATGACTGTTTGAGCCACCTCATTCAGGTAAATCATTGTAGGTTAGTATACATATGGATCTACAACACTAATTCTTGCATGCTAGTCTTGCTTACTTAAGATTTATTCTCAGACTTTATGCAAGTGCTTAATCACTATGTGGGCTTCTAATGTTGTTTCTTGAGTGGGAAATGGTGGTAGCTACTCCTCTTCTTGAGTTGTCATTGGCATCTGGTCTTTCATGATTTTGGACCATGAGGCCAAAGGAGCATGCTTGATTATATCATTGAATTAGCAGATGATTCTTACCCTTTTGCAAAGCTTTCAGATGAGGCATGGAAATGGTAGCGTTTTTCTTCCATGTTCATTTTTCTTGAAGCACTTTTCAATCTCTAAGTAAATCAGTTGTGGAAGATTGACAAGAAATTTCCCGCTTAGAGCAACACATGCTTGGGCAAAGAAGGTGGTCACCTTACTTGGCCTCATTGTGGGATTAAGGTGATAGGCTACAATTTTAAAAAAGATCTGCTCCACTAGTGTAAGCACCCCATACTCCTTATGATCAACCCTATAGCATTAATAGGTCCACTTCCTTTTGACCTCAAGATCACCTTTTGTTAACAACTCTACCAACTGTGTTCCAGTGTCACGCAACCCCAGTGCCTACTTGATAGCTTCTACCAAGTAGGCTACTTGAGTATTCTTGATTTTAATAGTGGATCCTAGCCTTCTATTATTGTAGAAGAAATGTGTCTCTTCCATGTACCACTATATGTGATGATTGGCCACATGGGAAAGGTTTCCAATTGAATCTTAACATTTACTAGACCTTTCTCTAGGAATGGCCTAAAGTTGATCTTTTATAGAATTAATTATTGAATTTCTTAGGACTTGATGATGTTAAGGTAGGCTTTAGTCAATGTGACTTCAAGTCTTGATGTGGGTCCAATCACTTCTTCTCATTGTAATTTCTCTATGGGCACTTCTTCTTCTAGAATTTGTTGAACAGATTCCACTTCAAGCTTCTCATGAAGAGGTCCCATTGCATGGGTTTCCTCTGGTGGTTCTTGGGATTAGTCTCCTTGGCCCCTTCTAGCTCTAGGTTTTTTGTCCCTTGGTTGAGAGGGTTCTCCTTCCTATGAGTTTTTCTATTTTGGTGCCATCCGTAATCACAATGAGACCTTGGATTAGTAATCATTATGTAACATTAAGATATTGGGATACCTTTATCCCTTAAGGATAGTTACACTTTGGCGAAGTTGTGATTATGATTGATTTAATTACTCCAATTATTATTTATTTATGTGTTATTATTAATAAATCATCCCAGAGGTTGGTTGAAAGGGTTAATCTTTGAAACAAATTGTTGTTTATGTAGTGTTAAGTTTATTAACCCTTAGAGGAGTTAGAGAAATTTTCAAAAACTTTCATTAGAAACGTTAATGTTTGCAACCCCCATGATAAAGAGCTTACCTTTGATAACTGCAAGGTTAAAGAACGGAGTGATTTGGACAAATTCTTGGGAAGTAAGGGCTCTGGAAGATTTTGGGTTTTGAAAAATTGCAAAAACTCCCCATGTGTTATGAGGAAAATGACAAAATATTCCATGTTTATTGTGGTATATATATGGTTTTTAGGTTGTGTCAATAAGGCCTCATTGATGGGGCCTCATGGACATGGTTGGCTACATTGATGAGGCCTCATTCGATGCAGCTATTGACCATCATAGATGACGATTGACTTTGATCAAACTTGCAAAATACAAAGAGTTTTTGAATGAAATTGGGATCAAATGAAAGCTCAAAAGGCCAAGAATAGTATGAAAACATGCAAAGAGGGTGTTGGATCTCATAAATTCGAAAAAATGGAGAAAAATTAATTCAAGAAATGAATGAAATAAAAGATTATGGAGCATTGATTGGAATTCACAATGGAATATGCAAATGATCATCTTGTAGCAATGTCAAAATGAAGGAACTTTCACTAATCAATCCAAGAGCTAGGCAAGTGGATCCTCCCCATAGTAGGCTCATGCCCTTGTTGCCCTTGCATAACCTAAACTAAGGCGTTCATGGGCCCCATAGTCAATTTAATGATCATAAAAAGTTAAGGACCAAGTAAAAGGAATCTATCTAAGAATTCAAACACATCAGACCAAGACATAGAGAATAACATAAAACCTAGCAATCAAGTTATTTATGATAGCATGGATGAATGATAGAGAAGGTGGAATGGAGTTTCAAATTAAGGTCATAAGAAATCCCTTGTGAATTTTGTGTTTAAAAAGACTTAAGAAGATCCATCCTTAGTATAGACCAAAACCAACTACTTTCAGTGACTTCACATTGCCACTCGAAGACTGATCCACCCACTCAAGATAGGAGAGTGCTTCCACAAAACAACCACCATTCCATAAGGAGAAGAAACAAGAGAAGTAGGAAGTGAGAGAGTGCCTTAGTTAGAGGGGACTTTCAGGCATAGGTGCATGTCTTTCTAGTCTCATAACTAGTTCTTGTAGCCCATTTATTTGTCCAAGGGGTGTGCTTCAAATTTTCATGATTTTTTTTTGAAATGGGAATCACAACATGTAAGGACTTATTTATTTAGTGTCTAAGGGGTGTGCTTTGAATTTCCATCATTTTCTTTGGGATGGAAACCAGACCATGTAAAGACTTTATTTGACTTCCTATTAGTGGTTGGAATGGAATGGGAAGCAAGTAGAAGAGTACAAAGAGTATTGAGTCACCTTTGAGTCCTTCCTAAGTCTGAAACTACTAAGGTCACTAATTGATTAAAAGTTTCTTTAATGAAAGGAACCTGAAATTTCCAGAACAAGAAAAACCATAGAGTTTATTGGATGGGTGGATAACATGGAGTCACTACTCCTTCCATGAAAAATAAACCTTGCAAACTCATCATACATTATAATTCAAAAACAAAAACCAAACATCAACAATCAGAACATTAAGCACAAACCATCATTAGTAAACAACAATAGTGAAACTATGTCTTATGACAATAAAGCAATTTTATTAACAAAAATGTAAAAATATCACACTTCAATAAGATAATATAACATAAAGTAAAATATATAAGAAAGTGTAAAATAATCAAGAAAGGTTCAAAGGTACTAATGATGGTGTAAAATTAGAAAAATTAGAAAATTAAAAATTTAGAAAATAAATAACTTGTAAAATCAAAAATGTGAAAAACTAGAAAATAAAAGAATTAAAAAGCCATATGGATTGTTAGCATGGATGGCTATCTCCCCCATGACTAAGTTAGAAGGAGGAGATCTAGAAAATGTAATGTGGTTGTTCATCCATCAAGGTGGTAGTTGCATTGGCCTATCTTGGTTCGAGGAAAGGTTTTACTTGTTGGATGTTGACCAACTGCCTTTTGTTTAGGCTTTTAGGTTTGTAGATTATCATGGCTTTGGAGGGAAAGGTTTGATCAATTATATAAGGTCCCTCCCACAAATTTTAAAATTTTTCTTTTTTAGGTACATGTGTGGGGTTCTAGTAGAGGACCTTATCTTCTAGTTGAAGTTTTACCTTGCATATTCTTAGGTAATGAGGTTGCTTACTATTCATTATGCATCTCATTCAAAGATAGGGCTGCTAATCAATTTTTATTTAGCACATTCAAGTTGATCAATGTTTCTTTCTATGCTAGACTTAGGCTAAGATTAAGATCACAAGCTATTGAGAGTGTATAGAGCTTACATTGAATCAGGAGCAGTGGAAGTTTTCTGTACATAAACTCATAGGGATAGTAGCTAATAGGAAGTTTCCATGTTGAATGATAATCCTAGAGGGTAGCATTCAATTTTTCACTTCAATATTTCCTATATTTACTAATAGTATATGTTAGTATTTTTGTGATCTCTTGGTTGGTTACCTCTACTTGATCGTTGGCTTGAGGATGGTAAGGTGTTGTTAATTGATGTTTAACCCCCAAGCATTACATTAAATTTCTAAAAGTAGCACATAGGAAATGAGTTCCATTAGTAGAAATTAGTGAATGTGGCATCCCAAACATATTTATAATATTTTTTGTATAAATCTAGTAGCAGTGAATGATGTACAATCAATAACAGCTACTGCTTCTACCTATTTTGTGTAGTAATCAACTACTACAATAATATAAGCCTTTTTGTTTTACACAGATGTGACGGAACCCATGAAGTCAACATCCCATATGTCAAAAGCTTCTAATTTTTGAATCCACTATTGAGGATCCTCCATGTGAGTAGTCATCCATCCATCTTGTTGGCAATGTTTACAAGATTAGAGAAACTAGTGGGCATCCTTGAAGATTATAGACCAATAGTATCCTACCATCAATAATTTTATGGCTATGCATCTCCCTACATAGTGCCCTCCAAAATGCCCTTTGTGAGCATCCTAGAGAACGTGTAGTTAATCTTCGTCAAGGACATACCAACAAATCAAGCCATCTACACTCACCTTGTAGAGGTGTCCATTAATTTCCATAAAGTATTTGGCCCAATGAAAAAATTGTTGTTTCTTTCAAATGTCCAAATCTTGTGGCATCTCTTGAGTGAGAAGATAGATGACGATGCCATTGTACCATGTTGTTTTTGTAGGGGTTTGTTCATTTATTGCTTCTATAAAGGGGAGTTTATCTAGAAACTGATTAGAGAGTGGGCTCTCCTCCTCTTTATTATACCATCTTAAGAAAAAGATGTGGTTAGCAATCACATTCTTAGTCCCTTTTTGATCTACCATCTTGAGACTGAATTCCTATAAGATCATGAGCCACCATATGACACAATGGCTCACCATTGGCTTATTCAAGAGGAAGTGAATTACACTATGATCCATGTGCACAAATACTTTGTAGCCAAGCACATAGTGCCTAAACTTTTCAAGAGCATACATCACTTTCATTAGTTCTTTCTCTATGGTGGCGTAATTTAATTATGCTCCCACAATTCTTGGACTCACAAAATGGATAGAGTATGAACATCCATCTAAATGAGCACTACAACTAAGGCATATTTAGATGCATTTGTCATGATGTGGAAGGGTCTAAACCAATCTGGTGCTCATAGGATTGGTGTTTCTACGAGTTTCTCTTTTAACTATTGGAATGCATGTTCACATTCCTTAGTCTAGATGAAAGGTGGATCTTTATTTGTAAGCTATACCAATGATTTTACAATCTTAGAGAAATTCTCTATGACTCACTAGTAGTAGCCAGTGCGTCCAAGGAATGACCAAACATCTTTAACAATTTTTGGTTGGTGGTTATTTCTTAGATGACATTTATATTTTCTAGGGATACCTCAACCCTTTTTATGAAATTCAGTATACTAGAACAATTGTTTCTTGGATCATGAGATGGCTTTTTTGCTAGTTGAGTCATAGATTTATTTCTACACATCTCTTCAGTACTTGCTTAACATAGTTCAAGGCTTTCTCAAATGTAGCTCCATACGTTGAAAAGTCATCCATGAAGACTTTCACAACACTATCCATCAACTATTGGAAAATACTAAGGACCAAGCATTGGAATGTTGTAGGGGCATTGAATAGACTAAATGGCATCCTACAATATGCAAAAGTCTCCTAGGGAGTCATGAATGTAATCTTGGTCTAATCTTGTAGTGTAATTTATATTTAGTTATAATCACTATAACCATCCAAGAAGCTATAATAACAATGCCCAAATATTTTTTCCAACACATGATCCACAAATGGCAATGGAAAATGGTCTTTAAATGTTTCCATATTCAACAACATAAAGTCAATGCAAACTTTCCATTTCTCACCTTTCTTTGATATAATTATGATTGGGCTAACCCACTCACTATCCACAATTAGATAGATGAACCCTACCTTGAGGAGTTGTTCAATTTCCTCTTTTAAAATCTACTTTAGTTTGGGATTCAACCACCTCTGTGGCTACCTTTCAGGCTTCATGGTTGGGTTAGTGTAAATGTGATGCTAGCATATCCTTTGATCAATTCCAGTTGCCTCGAGATATGACCAAGAAAAGGTTGTTGGCCATTTTTTATCCACCTTTAATAGATTTTCATTTTTTAGGAGCATGTTTGGCATGAATTATAACCAATTTACCATTATTTAAAAATGCATATTCCATGCTATTCACTAAATTTTTTAGCTCTATAGGCTCCTACTTGAAGTTATTAGGGATTTCCAACTCTTCCCAATAGGTATCGTCATCTTCGTTAGAGAGTTAGGAATGAAATTATTGAATTTTTTCCATGCATTCAACATAAGCACATGTTATATTCTTAGTTGGTTCCATGCATAATATGCTACTATCTGAGTTAGCTATCAACCACTGGGTGCCCTCTTATTCTGTGGCTACTACATACAGACACCTTTGAATGTTGATTTCTTATGCATATTGATTGCATGCTTTAATGTATGTACTCTTTATAGATAAAATATTTTGCACATAATTTCACCCATTATCACTATACATGATGCATAAAATATGCTTCTTCTCTATCATGCCCAATTCATTTTCTTTGTATATTTCCAGAGAGAGATCACTTATGCCCATACATGCATCGACCGTGCTTAACTAAGCTCTTCCCATAATGATGGAGAAGTCATTTTTGAAATTTTTAACCTTAATCACTAGAAAATAAGTAGGGTAGGACCTCCTAGTCATAATGTCCACTACTAATCCTAGAGGAATAGTAATTAATGGATCTACCAATTCTAGACGGATGTTACTCTTTTTGAGAGGTGATAGGTTCTAGGCCTTGTACATGTCATGGGAGATGAGATTAACTCTGGAACCAGAGTCAAGAAAAGCCTTGAATTACACATGTCTAGTGATCTATAGGTAAATGAGTGGACTTCCTAGATTAGATCTTTTCATGGAAATATTTCCAGCCTTGCTCCACTTAGAAATAACATGAGTTAGCATCATAGTGCAAATTCAAGGTGCCAATTGGCTTGAAGGACACTCAAAGGTATTTGAGGTAGAGAATAAAATATTGGAGATGTAAGATGATTAGCCAAACTAGGTTTTGAGGGTTAGAGAGGACTGTTAGTACCAAAGAAAGGTCATTTTCTAGATCGATTATCTAAACCACTAGGTTGGAAAACCTGTTATGAATGTACAGCCATCGTAGCATTTAATTGTTATGGCTATGGAGGAATCTCATCTTGCATGGATGGAGCAGGAGGCAACTGGGTTGAAGGAAAAGGTGTGTGTGTAGATGGATGCAGAGGGTGATATGAATATGGGTTTTCCCCTCAAGTAGATTGTGTATGTGTGCAGTGGTACTCCAGAGGATAATAGTGATGCTAAAAATGAGGTATGACTTGCAGAACGTCTTGGAGACATGTGTTGTTGAACATAGTACCTATATGGATCTAGTTACCTAGGGTACTACGACCTTGGTGAGGTATTTTTCACAATTGTGGTTGGTACCATTGTTGGTATTTTTCATAAGGTTTTGAAGGAGCTCCACTCCAGTAATGTTGGTACATTTGGCCATTCCATGGAACAGTTAGAATATTTTATTTAAAATTAGCACAATCCCTGGTTGTAAATTTGTAGTTTAGTATTGTGAGTTGATGGGTATTTTTGGAGAAGTAATACACTGGTAAATAATCTTGATGTTGAAGCCTTCTTGGAAGGTAAAATTAAAATGCCAAATTATTGCCTTTAGTGAGGATTAGGATAACAAACAAAGGATGTGATTATTTACCACAAGAAAGCATACTCCCTGTTAATATTGGCAAAATAGACAACACTGTGGATAATGGATTATCAAGAACCAGTTAAGAGTTGGAAGCGAGTGAAGGATCTAACAAACAGACTACCAATAGGTTTTGAATTCTGTAAATTTAAAGTATCAAAGGATGAGAAGGTTTCTGTTGCAGATGAACCAAAATTTCCGTAAGTCAAAAAGCCCATTGTTAACGTTGCCGAAAAAAATAGAAAATATGAAATACAAAACTTAATGCCATGGTTTTAAGCTTTTGGGCGTCACTGGCAAATACATCAGCTTTTGCCCAGTTAGAATCGCTCGCGCATTGGTCGGATCTACGAATTGATGTTGCTGAACATAGCCGTAGCTGACTCGCCGGATGCTGAAAACAATGAACTCGAGTTCATGGAGTGTGTGGAGGCCCTTCTTTCACGACTGAGCTATATTCAGGGGGTTTTGGGCAGTAATCGTGTGCAGGCTATCCAGAAAGAACTTAGGCTAGTTTAGGGTAGAATGCAGCGAGCACATCTTCGATTTCAACGAAGACACCTATGGCTATTTCAGGAGATGGATTATTAAGAAGATGGATTTCAGAAGAATAGACACCTATTTCGCTTGATGAACAAGTTTAGGTTTCCATCTGCAATAGCAGCAAATGCCTTAAAATCCTTGGTGGACGTTGCTTGAAGAATCTATACTAAATGTTGGAAGAAAACTTCGTAAGCTAGACATTTTACTAGTTATCACAAACGGAAGGCAGTGAAAATATACGAAGTGATGATCAAATCGTATAATCATCAAAACCTGAAGAGCATTTTTGAGAGGCAAAGGTTACAACAGTTGCAGATTCTTACGGAACACATGACAACGTTTCCTAACGTGGCAGCAAAGTCTTCTCCTGAGATGGCAGTTGTTGGTAACGATTTTTAGCAAAAGAAGATAATTTGAATTAGTTGCTGGTAGTTGCAGGATTGGTGCCTTCACCTTCGGACTCATATTTCGGGCCATCACTGAATTTAAATTTCTATTATCAAGGATACAAGAAAATATATATTAACTACCGCTACCACCAATAAGGTGGATATTATATTATATTTTTTATGAAAAAATTTATTACGGCTTAATGACATTTAGTATTTAAAATTTTAATAAAATAATTAAATTAAATTATGGATTTTAGATTTATTTTAATAAATTACTTACAAAAGAAATATTTATAATATTTACAAATATTAATTCCTTCTAAATTTATGTATAACTTCCTAACTATATAACTCCCTCCTAATTAAATGGGTAAGTTGTAACCTCCTTGCTTGGGAGAAAGGTTAGCTAGGATATTTTGGCATGTAACTACCTTGTAAACCTTATAAAAAGGCTTCATGGGTAAAGAAAAAAAGAGGGGGGAAGGAGAAGGAACTTTTGGGAGGTCTCATACATCACATTTTTGGAGATCATACTTTGAAAAGCTATTAGCTAGTACTTAGGCTCTCACTTGAAGACACACTTTGGGGTCTTGAAAAGAGCATTTGTAAAGAAGATTACTTGTAAGATGGCTTCCTAAATGAAAGATTTCAGCCTCTTTGTCATAGTCGTGTAAGTTATGTTTTTTATTTTTTATTTTGTTTAAATTGTTTAGCTAGTTGTTTAGATAGTATCATCCTTGGCAAGTAATTTTGGGATTTTTAGATTGCTCTTATTGTTCTTGTTGCCCAATAAAAAATTTCTGTTAAAATTTTTCCATAGAAGCACTTGTGTTTAAAAGCCTTAAGAGCATTTTAGTAGTAAATTTTGCTATTGTGCAACATATAGGAACTGCTATTGGGATTGTTGTAGGAGAGCCTCTGCTTGTAGTCACGCCGTTGAACAATTCAGTAGTCTAGAGAATTTAGAAAATCTTTGGTATTTTGATGGGACCAGAATAGCTTCTTTTTATCTTTAAAGTGAATTTCTGTGGTATTTCAATCAGAAATTGTCAAGTCTTTTGAAGGTTATATTGAATGCAATTGTTGACATCTATTATCTAGCCAAAATGGAGTCTTGTACATGGTATTTTACGCAGCAATTTTTGATAGCATAGTAGGATTCTCTTGAAGAAATTGCTTATTTGAGCCTTGGAAATTTGAACAATTTGTAGATATTGAATTTGGAATATATTTATTGTGAAGTGTTTACTCGTGTCATTTTACCTTGTTCAAAATATTTGAGGTCTACACAAATTTGTTTCTTTTATTTTCTATCTATTTCCATTGAATCTTGCCCTATTTCTAGTTTTCTTGTGGAACTATCTCTTTCTCTGGGGAAAATTAGGAGTGGATTTGTGGATTTGTGCTCAAATGTTTTCACAAAATTTTATTTATTACAAGTAGGTATTATAAGGACCGCATAGACTAGGCAATTGAACAAAATAGGAAACTTTCAACAACTCACAGTACTTGGCAAAGTTGGTTGAATCTCTTTAAAGTAAGTCATTTGTAGTTTACTCACAACGCAATCTTTACATTTCACACAACTGCATGTCGCAATAGCACATACACATACTCACATTAACTACTGAGTTTATTTGGAGGTATCTAGGCCTTGGTGTTGCTAGAGACCAGCAGGCACTGAAATCTTGTTCGAGGACACTCATTGGCAATCGCGTCCCAAATGGTCGCCAACAGTTCTTTTGGCGCTAGAAGGAGGGCTGAAAATTTAGCATCTAGGTTCATAAGCCTTATAATTTTAGCACATCAACAATTCTTTGTTGCTATAAAGGCTTAAGAAATTAGGTACTATTTTCAATTCATGACCAAGAAGATTGATAGTTTGGAAAGTTTAAAAGGTTCAAAAGATATTCTAGATCCTAAGACTGATTCTTCATTAGAAGAAGAACAAAAGAAAGATTTTGAATTGGGAACAAGTAGTGGAGTGAAAACTAGAAGATCAAAAAGGTCACCCATTATATATGGTTTATCAATTTATAAGAGAAGATCTAGAAAGTATAAGAGTTCAACAATCCAAAGGAATAGGATGGTGAATCCTTGGCAAGGAGTTACACCATTAGGATTTCAGAATTACAATGATATTCCTAAGGTAGTTTACAAATATTTGCCTGAGCCTTTCATTCCTGGAAAAGCTTATTTAGCTGAAGAATATATTCACATGTTTGAGTTAGCTTTAGCTCATGCAAATATTCAACATGAAGATCAAGCTTGTAGGTTGTTTGTATCAAATCTAAAGGATATGGCTCAGATTTGGTATTCAAACTTACCAAGTAATAGTATTACAAGTTGGGATGACATGAAGAATCTTTTCTTAGCCCAGTTTGGTAATCAATTAGATCAACAACAACTATACTGTGGGCTGATACAAGCTAAGCAAGGAGTTAAAGAGTCAATTAGAGATTTCAACATTAAGTTTCAACGAATTTGTGGACTCTTTCAAAGGCAATATAGGCCATCAGAAGAAATGCTTAAGGAAACTTACCTTAAGGCTGTCAACCCCAACATTTCAATTTGGTTAAGGAGAACTCCAAACTTAACTACACTAAATGACTACTTTAGTGAAGCTATACAGTTAGAAAAATAGTTGAACTTGAATCCTGAAGAAAATATTGCAATTCAAAAAAGAGAAGAAAGAGTTATGATTCCTATGCAAGATTTTGCTCAATTTAAAGCTTTACCAGGTCCATCTCATGTTAAGAAAGAGCAAGAACATGAAAGAGTAGGATCTGAAAAAGGACAATTAATGAGAGATATGTCTAACAAAATAGTGAAGCTTGAAAAAGCATTGGCAAGAGTTAATATCAAGGAAGAAAGGAAAAATAGAAAGCATAAACATCAAGACACTAAGTTAGTAGAAGATGAGGATGAAAGTGATCTTATTATGTCCAACTTTCTTGATATTGAATCTGATAATGAGTTATCTAGTGTTCACTATGCAAGTAAATCTTCTAGCAATGGATCTAGTGATACTTCTTCTCTATCAAGTTCTGAAGAAGATATGTCTTCAGATGAAGAATGTAATAACAATGAGGAAAATGGATATAGTCTTCGATCTAAGGAAAGACTAACTACTTCTAGACCCCCAAATGTTATTACTGATCCATCTACTAAGAGAAAAGCTTTTGAGCCAAGTAGAAGGGATAAGAATAAAGGTAAAGACAATCAAGTGGAGCAAAGCACTCCAAATCAGTCTTTTAATAAATGGATAAAGAGATCAAGCTTCATTGGTGATGGAGAATATGATTTGATAGAAGACCTTAAACATGTCAAGGCCAATATTAGCCTCTATCAGTTGCTTCAAATAGGAGATCAGCAAAGAAAGGCTTTAGAGTTCATTAAAGGTAAAAGGAGAGCTAGAGAATCAGAGTTAAGTTATGTGTCTAGTAATGATGAGAGATTAAAGACTTCACATGACAAGGAAGCTCCTCCTTTCCTTTTGACAATGAAATTAAAGGATAAATTCTTACACAATTGTTTGATTGATTCGGGAGCTACGTCTACTATAATGCCATTAACTATATGTAAGAAACTTGGTTTGATTCCTGAAAAGTCAAATAAGAAGATTGTTCAAGTGGATAAAAGTAGAGTTAAGATTGTGGGTCAATTGCCAAATGTTCTATTGGAAATTGCTTCTGAACCTCGCATCAGAAGTAGAGTAACTATTCAAGTGGCAGATATACCAGATTCACATAGTCTCTTATTGAGTAGAAGTTGGAGTAAGAATTTCTCAGGTTACATATCAACAGATTATTCTCACATGTGGTTACCTTGGAAAGGAGAACCAAATCAGATATACATCTATAGTGAACCTATGATGATAGATAACATTACTTCAAATGGAAGAAGTAAAATAGTAGAAAAAGGAGGTGTTGAAAACAAAATTTGTACACTCCAAGAAAGTTATAGTCCTGAAAAAGAACAATCAAAGCAAGAAGATAAATGGGAGTTATACTTTGACGGTTCATGTAATTCAAAAGGTGTAGGAGTTGGAATAGTTATATTCAAGAATGGTACACCTGAAATTCTCAAGGCAATTCATTTATCTTTCCCTTGTACTAACAACAAGGCTGAGTATGAAGCTTTATGCATTGGTATGAGAATAGCTCTAGACAAAAAGATCAAAGAAATCACTATTAAAGGAGACTCAAGATTAGTCTGTGAACAAGTAAAAGGTAACTGTGTCGTAAAGAGCTCATTCTTAAGACCTTATAAGCAACTTGCTTGTAAGATGTTAGATCAGTTTCAACATTGCCAAATAGAGCATATAAATAGAGCAGAGAATCTTATAGCAGATGATTTGGCAAAGGCAGCTTCAACATTGGATATGCAAATAATAGAAAGTTACAAAGATGTCATGATTGAAGAAGAACATCAGCCATCAGTACTAGATAATATAAGACATTTACAAGTATTTGAAGATGATGATCAAGTACTAATATTTATAAAAAATAAACAAGAATTCGAGGGTCAAGTAATACTTGAAACATCATCAAATTCCAAAGCTAATTTCATTACGAAAAAGATGATTGAATTGGAACATGATTTCAAGAAAAATTTACTCACTGGGAAGGATATACAAAAACCAGATAGTCAAGCTTTTGAGGTAGTGAATTTTGGATTAGACAAGATGCCAAAGATGTTGAATGTTACAAAGGAAAGAGATTCGAATTTCAAGCAAGACTTGTTGTCATGTCTAAGAGATAATTTGGACAATTTTGCTTGGTCCTATGATGATCTTAAAGATTTTAGGCAAGATGTGATGACACACAAGATTCCTTTAATAGAAGGTTATAAAACAGTCAAGCAGAAACAAAGAAAATTTAATCCATCATTTAAACCAGCTATGGAAGCCGAAATTAAGAAGTTGTTGCAAGAACAAATCATATATCCAGTACGATATTTGACATGGCTTGCTAACCTTGTTCCAGTGAGAAAGAAAAATGGTGATATAAGGCTTTGTTTAGACTTTAGAAATCTGAATGATGCCTCAAAAAAGGATAAGTATCCACTTCTAAGAATCGATGAGATGTTGATTAAAGTCTCACGTTGTCAAGCATATTATTTCTTAGATTGTTTCTCATGTTATAATCAAATCTTTGCAGATAAGAATGATAGATACAAAACATCATTTATCACCAAATGTGGAACTTTTGCTTACCAAAGAATGTCATTTGGATTGTCAAATGCTGGAGCTACTTTTCAAAGAGCAATGGATTTAGCATTCAAGGATTTATTAGGCAAATTTGTGGTGGTTTATTTGGATGATATTACAATATTTTCAAAGAAAAAAGAAGATCATATTAATCATCTCCAGCAAGTTTTCGACAGATGTCGTGAATTTGGTATTTCATTAAATCCTAAGAAGTGTATCTTCGGGGTCAAATCTGGAAGTTTATTAGGACACGTGATATGTCTAGAAGGAATTGCCATAGACAATTCCCGAATCCAAGAAATATAGAATATTGAGCATCCCACAAGAAAAAAATCTCTTAAATCTTTCTTTGGGAAGATAAAATTTGTGAAAAAGTTCATCCCCAGGTTTACTGAAATTACCAAACCTTTGATGCATATGCTAAGAAAGGATGTCCTAGTAGAGAAAACAACAAAATTAGAGAGAGCTTTATCATAAATCAAAAAGGCTATACAAGAGGCTCCATATTTGGTAAAGCCTAGACTTAAAGAATATTTTTGGTTATATTCTTTTGCTTCAAATGATTCTATCGCTGTCATTCTAACACAAAAGGATAGTGAAGGTCAAGATGAACCAATTGGATTTTTTGGGTATCAGTTGAAAGGTTCAGAGTTAAATTATTCAAACTTAGAGAAACAAGCTTTCGCAGTCATCAAAGCACTTCAGCATTTTAAATATTATTTGGAAAGTTCATTAGTCCACATTATGCTAATTGAACCTACAGTCAAGTGATTCCTATCCCAAAATGAGATTGGATTGAAAAGAGGGAAATGGCTTATTAAGTTGCAAAGTTTTAGATTTTCATTGGAAATATGCAAGATAATTAAGGGAATGGGACTAGCTAAGTTAATGACTAGAGAAATTGAAGTGTGTACACTTGACACCCATGAAGAGAATTGGTATGATGAAATCCTCAAATTTCTTAGTACAAGGAAAATCCCAAATAATTTAACTGCAAGTCAAAAGAGAGCTTTCTTCAAAAGAGCACAAAGATTTGTTGTTAAAGATGGTATATTATATCGAAAGGATTTTTGGGGAGTTTTATTGGAATGTGTCCATAATGATCAAATTAGTTTCATTTTGGAACAATTCCATGATCATTTGAATCTATTTTATGAATCCCCTAAATCAACTATGCAACATATCGAATTTTCTATACCTTGGATGCTAAAACTAACTATGCCATTATCTACAAAACATTGAAAAGAATGGTAAATAGCTATTTATTTACTACGATTAGACATCATATACTAGCTTATCTCATTTTTCAAATTTTTCCAAAAATGGAAAATTTAGTTACTTAACTTTATTATTTCTCTTTATTTTCATAAAAATGATAAACCTAAGGTTCAAATACAAGACCTTTCACCTACTAATGTAAACTGTTAATACCCACTAGGAACATCATTTAGACAAACTTGCCTAATGTAATTATAGTCCAAGAAACTCTAATTTAAACTTTCTCCCTAATATCCTGCCTACCATAAAACATTTCCCATTAATCAATGAAAATTGGTTGGATGTGTTGATTAGCCTAACTAGATGCATTTTGGTGCGCATCAACATGGCCATTTTATGACATTTGTTAGCACTCACATTGCTTAGTGATGTTAGTGCATGGCAAGAAATAACAACAATGGTACATGTGGGTACATGAGTAACTGATGGCAAGGATGCAACAATAACTATTGAGGGTAAGCGTGATGTAATAGCAATGGTTGGTAAGCATAGAGTGAAAAGGATGAAGGATGGCATGAGGTTTAATGCACCTCAATGTAGCTATATCAAGGATTGTCTGATCCTCCAATGCAGACCTATTTTTAGTTAAATTTTTAAATTTATACTTATATATATGATGCCCTATACATTTAACACACCAATTAGCTAAATGGGTTTGATTCCTAACCCTAACATTTTAAAATTACATTAAACTTCTAACTTTGTAAAATTTTTAAATTTTAATATTATTAAGGCACATTTTTTGAGAAATTTTAAACATCGATATCTCTCAAACTTTTTGTCAAATTGAGATGAAACTAATACTATTGGAATCATCTTGATGAGCTCTAAACATTGGACATGGATTCATGACTTGAAAAGTAAGTTAAAATTTTCATAATTTTGAGAGACTAAAGTGATATATTTTTTTTTAAAAGATAAGGGTATTTAATGTGACCTAAGGTAAAATTAAGACTCTCAAGTAACTTATTTGGGTTATAATATGATGATAGAGTTGGAGAATGAGATAAGGATTATCAAGATGAATTTTCTTAGCTCTAAGAAGAATGTTAGTAGGATAGAGGCCTCCTTATTATCAAGTAAGTGTCAATTTCCCTACCAAAACCTTGCTAAGAATCCTTACTAGGTGAGTAGAGGCATTCCATGATTACCTTAACTTCCTTATATTAATAAAAAAGACTTAATTAGTAATTAGACCTAGATAAGGTTATGAGATATTAGGTTTTTGAGGTTTACATGTTTATGAAAAGCAGGACCCATACCAAGGCAATGTCCTAGGAAATTTTAACTATAGGTTACTAGCCTTCAGGAAGAAATATAAGAATTACCTTGGACAATTAAGGGAAAAATCTTACATTACAATGAGATGGATTTGAGTTACTTGAATTAATGCTACCTTTGTCTTATAGGAGTATTCCTTGTTGATGTATAATTAAATCATTGAAAATTATGAAAGTTAATGAAAAAGCATCTTCTCCATTATCATGGTTCATCTTTGACATAGTACACATCTAATGATGTTTCATGATTCACCATGAATCATGGCTTATGTTTCATCATTGGACCATAGTCAACCATTGTTTTTAATTGACCCCAAGTGATTTTTTCCAATACCAATTATAACATCCCATCTTGGATTTCATGGCAAATGTCAAATATGCATAGCTTTCAATATTATGCATAATGAATACATTAAGAAAAATACAAAAGTAAATAAAAAGTAACATTGTTAGTAAGGAAAATAATGTATTTGGATTATGCTCTAAGGGTTATGGATGTCTCTTCAATGAATCTCATTTTTTTAGTGAATATGATATTTCTCTAGTAAATCTATTTAGAATTACACTTAATTCCACCAAATTTAATATGTGATCCTTCAAGTAGATCTACTGCTTCTTTGTCATTCTATGAGTTACCTAATGATTTATCTAAATATGTTACTTACAAAATTTCTAGAATGTATGTTTTCATGTAAATTCTAAGTTATTTATCATTTTGCATAAGTTTTTTTAGTTATTTAAATTGTTTTGAAAAGATCGAGGATTGGATGTTGTCCATGCACATTGATGAAACATGGTTTGTTAGGTGCTGATATCAGACCCTTAATATCGACCCTCGATATCGGGCCCCCAATATCAAACCCTCGATATCAGGTATGTGATATCGTGGCCTAGATAACAATATCGGATACATGATATCGTGATTCCTGTGTGAGCCTATAAATACACATTTGGGCACATAGGAAAAGGGAAGTAAGTAGGTGTAAGTGTAGAGTCTTTTTGTTCATTTTTAGTTCATTTCAACTATTTCCCTAGTGCATGCCCGAAGTCTGATGATTGTAATTATACCAAACCCTTATTCAAGTGTGATGTACTTAGACATGCACATGACTAAAAATAAAGATCAAGATTACTCCATCATTGTAGCATTCAGTTAGATTTTATTTTATTTAATTGTTAATTATTTTCCATTGTTTCTTTAGTTAATATTTACTTTATTTTCATTTACATTTCATTCTGTTAATGCAAAATGGATACAACTTAATCACGAGCATTTAAGTGTGACTACTTGGTATCCCAGTAGCATATCTATGAGTGCTTAAGTAACATGTGCTTGGTAATACCAGCAATAGTACATGAGGTCCAAGATGTGTATAGATGATTAAGGATAGATGCTCATCACACTTAGGCTAGCTTATATTTTCTTCTCGTATTGCTCATTAACCTAATCAAAGTTATTCTTTCTTGTCCTTAGGAGCAGCATAGTGATAGGAAACACATCATACACCTCACTCTAGACTAAGACATACACGATAAAGCAAATACTAGTCTAGGTGGGAAGATAGCAAACTGTGATCAATGAGTAACTATCTAGATACCACACCTATTCCATCTATGGAGTTTGACCGAATCATGCCTGAATGCTCGTATTCGTCTGGTTGAGTGTAGGGGTACCTCGCCACTCATCATTGGCATCATTGTCAGGGACAATGCTAGTTATTTAGATTAATTACATCATTCAAGATCACTATAATGAAGCCTTGACGATATATCTCTTAGAAAAGAACTTAATTTCAATTAATTCACACACGATTCACAACAATGTGTCTCTCACAAGACTATGAAAACACAACAACTAGTAAGGTAATTCATTGGAGAAGTAATGAATTATATGATGATGAAGATGAAGTTTGGAGTACTCAATTTGATGTAGTGGTTTCCTATGTACATAAACAAAGAAAACAGTATCCCAACTCACAAATTCATAACCTACCTAGTGACGATGAACCCTTACTGACCATTAAGAGCCTAATGCATATACAAGAGGCTATTCAAATATCTCGCAGGCATTGTAAGGAAAGTTGTCTACCCAAGATTGATTTAAAAAAAATTTCCAAATTTTTAGGAGGATATGATTTAGATCCACAAAATCATATTACAAGCCTTCCATGATGCCTATATTTGGAACAATATTGATAATGGATGGAAAAAACTTAAGCTCTTTCCTACAACACTCGTTGGCCAAGCAAAGTTATGGTACAAGTCCTTAAGACCAAAATCAATTCGATGTTGGTCGACAATGGGAGAACTCTTCAATGAAAGATATCAAACCTATGCGAGAGTGTCATCCTTGAGGAAACAAATCCAAGAGTGGAAATAAGTGCAACATGAACCATTGGACATGGACTTGGAAAGATATTATGCATTATTAAACAACTGCCCAGGCCATGGATTCTCCAAGGAAAGGTTAATGTAACACATCATAGATGGGCTCCGTAATGAAACAACGAAGACCCCTATGGATGTATGCCCTAGGTCAACTATATGAGCTACAAACCCACCAATTCCAGGAGCTTATCAAGCTGGTAGTGAAAGAAGAAGGAGAAATGGCCAAATGGGAGAGTGTTGAGAGATTTCAACAAGACCAAAATCTTAAAATAGCAAAGGTCCATGATCATAAAGAGGAGAAATCAACTCACCTCAAGGAGGTGGAATCATCTTTGCCAATACTATAATCACTAGACAAGATTGAGGCAAAGACCAATAAGATGACAAACTGGGTACATGAAAGATGTGGAGAATATGCCAACATTATTAGAGGTGGAACCATGATGAAACAAGAAGCAGAACAAAACTCCATTAGAAAATCGAAAAGAAGGGTTGAAGAGGATAATCATATGTATCAATGTAACCTTTTCTTGTACGATCATCCCAAAGGTTAATGCCTGATCTTTTTACATTTACATAAGCATTGGGGAGGAATGTTACATCCAGAGTTCGTACAAAAATACAGTATTCAACCATAGTGGAAAAAACCCTAGTCATGGAAGAGGCCACCATCAAACTGATCACACCCTTCATACCATCTGAACCCAAGTGCTTATCAAGTTTAGCATCTTGTTTCCCCAACCAGGTCAACATCCTCCATCTCACCACATCATTATCATTCTTCTAAGTACTATCAGCCCATGTCCTCTTCAACAAAATCACCCCCTCATGTGCCTTACACTTCTTTTCAAACTTAATATTCTCATCCTTCACCTCCTTCTACATCGCCACTAGTTGTGTTAGAAGGATTTGTAGCATAGCATCGACCCACAAACATTACTTGTGCTGCTACTATCAACTACAATGAGAATCCTCAACCTCAAAGGCATCCCTTCTTTAGACATGACCATAGGAAGGACAACATTGTTCTAAGACCACTAAATCCTCCAACTCATTACAAGTTCAACATTGTGGTGCATCTTTGTCCTCGAAACTAGCACCTCATGTTACCTTATCTAGGCCACCAAAAACTATGCGGCCCAATGAATATAAGCATGTAGGGAGACATATTGATTCTTGCATACCATCTTATGGTCACAGGTGCCATAGTGGGTTAGCCCCTTATCACATGACCACATCTTATAATATTCCCCACTATGCATACTACAATTAAGTGTCTGGACCCCAATTTGGATATATTCCTACAACCACCTCAAAAGACACTCGATGGTATGGATACGATCGACCCCCAACATTTCCAACAAGCATGGATCCACATTTTCCATTTATTAATTCTAGCCATGTTCAACTGTTTAGTTATGGGGAATATCCTCCATTCTAACAAGAAGAATTAGTAAATATTTTTCCTTTTCTTTAATTTTACAATTTTTTATTTTTTAGTTTTTCATTTCTAATTTATTATTTTATCTTTTTATGGGTAATCTCACCTATGAATAAAACACTCATGTAACCAGTCAGTTGAGGTGTTGTTCTATGCTATCAAGTCTTAGGTAAATAATTATTTGGATAGTAAGCCCACCACATCCACCCACCCAGTCTATTAATAAGAGGTTCTACTTTGGGAATGATGATATTCTTATCATTAAACCTTAAAGTAAATTTGTGTTCGTTATGCCTAGAGCAAAGAATGATGGAGTAAGAAGGAATGACTAGGGTGTGACATCAAGGGGACTTGTGGATTCTCTTTGGTGACATGGCCAGGGTGTTACCTATATAAATGCACATACCCCTCACATTTATGGTACCTATCAATCATAGCCTAGCCAAACACTTTTAGTTTTTTTCTATAGAAGTTAGAATATTTCCCCTCTCTAAGTGCTTGCAACATAGATTCAAGTTATTGTAGGATACTTTAATTGAGTGCATCTATACCTAGATACATTTTTCATGAATGGAAATAAAATCAAGATTTCTTCTATCCATTAAAATACTTGGACTAACATAACTTTAATTTCTAGCTATTTACTATACATGAAATTTACTTTCCTATTATTAAGCAATTAATATTTTAGTTCATAAGAAACATGAGTACAACCACTTTGAGCATAACATATTAATTCTTGGTAATCCTAGCAATGGGTACTTAATACACCTAGTAGTATATACTTAGTAACCCAATAGTGTTAATATACGTTTAGGGTGTGTACGGAAAGTGGAAATGGATACTCTATGTTAAGCTAGTTAGTTAATGAAGTAGTTAATTAATTAGTTGATTTGAATAGTAAATTTTATTTTCTTAATCATTTAGCAAGTAGGAGAAAATAACAAAAAGCATTAAAATATACAGATTATGTCTTAACCACACTTAACCATATGCATAGATTAACATAAGTAGAAATTGGGAAGATAACAACTCATAACTATGTAATTCATCATTTAAGAATATTGGTCACTTAGGTAAATAAGTCTACAGAATTCAACCAGATCATGCATATGTACTAATGATTCATATGTGATGAATCATTAGTTGGCTGGGATATTTGACAAAAAGTCAATTTTTGGTAAGCTAAGATATCTTAGCATCAATATCTTAGCTATGATATCTTGGCTTCGATATCTTAGCTCTAATATCAGATACATGATATCAAGTATTCGATATCAAATCACATGCTACATTATTGGATATTTGATATTGCAGGATGTGTGCCAACTTATAAATATAGTGTTTGGGCACATAGTTTGGGCATAAATTAGTTAATAGAGTAGTCAAACTCTTACTGTTTAGAGAATAGCCAGTGAGTGCTCATAGTGTGGATCTAAGTTAATTGTATAGCATCTTATTTAAGTGGTAGTGTACTTGGACACATTCCATGAATGGCAATAAGCTCAAGATTGATTCTTATTCATTGCAACACTTTGAATTTGATTAAATTTACTTTTAATGCAATTTACTTTTCATGTACTTAGTTAATATTTACATTTCCATGCATATCAATGAATTGGTTGAATAAGCGTGACCAATTTCAAGTGTAAAAACATATTCGCTTGGTAATCCTAATAGTGTTATTGCCTAGTTGGCCTAGTAGCACAGTGCTTGATAATCCCAGTAATGGATACGTGGGTTTAAGCCATGTATGGCAAGCTAGGAATGGACACTCATCACCTATAGGCTAGTCTAGACTTTACTTTCCATTGTTAATTAGCTTAATTAATTGATTTCTTCATTATCATTAAGAGTAGCATAAGGCTGAACAACATCAATTATAATATGCCTCACTTTTTACTAAACCATACATGACGAAGCTACCAATAGAATCAGTGGGAAGACAACAAACTACAATCAATACATAATGATCTAGATGCATAACTAGTCTCATCCATAGACTTCAACTGGATCATGCGTGAATGCTTGTGATTCATATGGTTAGGCATAAGAGGTACCTTACTACTTATCATTGGTGTTGTTGTTGGTGATGGTGCTAGTTATCTAGATTTGTTATATTATACACAATTGCTATAAATACATTAATGATATATCTTTCAAAAAATATTAATCACACACATGATTAACTAAAAACAATGTCTCTTTCACAATGAAACGATAATGCATTGTATGGTGATAACATTCATTGGAGAACTAATGAGATATATGTCGAGGAAAATTGGAGTGACCAACCTCATGCAAGGGTCTCATATGTTCATGACCATCCTAGCTAAAATCAAAGACTACATTCAACTAAGGTAGATAGGCCTCCAAGCCTAGGACCTCCTCAAAACAAAGAAAAGATAAATCAAGGAACCATGGAAAACACCATAGAAGCCATGGTAGTTCTCCTAGTTCCTCATCTTCATATTCCTCTTCAACGTCTAGTTTTGATGAAGATAAACATAGGTATAGGGACAAAGCTTCACTATGGGATTGAAATAAAAATATAAATCAAATCCACAAGAAAAATCAAATACATCAAAATGAACATTGACAAAATTTTCACAATCAAAAAAATAAAAATAGAAATTTTCATCACAACATGTTCGATGATGATGAACCCTTATTGGCCACTAAGAGCTTGATGTAGATCATAGAGGTAGTTAAGATACCTCATAGGCATTGCAAGGAAGGTCACCTAAAAAGGTTCAATATGAATAATATCTCTAAATTTGTGGGAGACTGTGATTCTAATCCAAAAAAAAACCATTTACAAGCCTTCCATGATGTCTATGTCTTACAAAACATTGAGAGTGGGTGGCAAAAGCTTAAGCTCTTTCCTAGGATACTAATAGAGAAAGCTAAAGTGTGGTATAGATCATTGAAATCAAATTCAATCTAGCAGTGATCCACAATGCTAGAACTCTTCAATGAGAAATACCAAACCTATGTAAGGGTGTCCAACCTAAGGAAATAGATCCAAGGATGGAGATAATAACAACATGAGCTCTTGGATATGGCCCTAGATAGATATTATTCTCTACTAAATAGATGCCTCGGCCATAGTTTCTCTAAGAAAGAGAAACGTTTCCACATCATAGATGGGCTTTGTAATGAAATGAGGAAGACTCTTGGGATGTATGCTCAAGGTCAATTATATGGGCAACGAACCCATCAGATTCAACAGCTAATCAAGCATGTGGAAAAATAAGAAGGAAAGTTATGTAAATGGGAGGATGTTGAGAAATATCAATGGGACCCAACTCTTCAATAGAAGAAGGTCCACATCTCTGGTAAAAAGAAAGAGGCAACTCTTGATGAGATGATTCTAGAACAAACCTTGTCGATATAGAAGTCTATCGATGAAATAGAAGCAAGGTTTGATAGGATGTTGGAGTGGATAAATGAGAAATTTACAACTTTCATAGACACCATAGAGGAGAAGGTAATGTAAAACAAATTAGGTGATCACAATAAATGGAGGAAGAAGAACCAAGAAATAGCTAGGAACACTTATCAACAAACAGGAAAAATGGCTAAAGAAAAAAGAGCCTATAGACTTAACCACTGAAGAAGATGATGAATGTGACATTTGCCTATATGACCATCCAAAGGGCTATTGCCTAGTCATGTTACATATACATGAGTATTGGGATTTTTCATTGAATCCCAGGTTCATACAAAAGCAAATGCCTAGGAACTTACCTTTCTCACAAGGTAATTATAGATAGTCCTATAACCAACTGTACTGTCCTAGAGGGACTTCTTACCAACCTCAACACTATCATCCAATGTAGTGGCAAAATCCATAGTTGTGGAGAAGGCCATCATCAAACCAGTGCTATCCTTATTGTCATTCAAACCCATATGGAAATTATGTTCAATAACCTATTTCACCAACTAGTTCTACTTCCTCTACCTCAAATCACTACTACTACTCTCCCACAACATCTTCTATGAGGTCACCACCTCACACCTCTCATCCTTTGTCATATCTGTAATATTCTCATACTTCCCTCCACCATATGTTACCACCAATAACATAGGAATGTAGAGCACCATGACATCAAAAAGAGAATGCCACTTGTTCTATAGACATACATAGAAATGATAATGCTAGTAGATATCCACCATAATCTTGAAAACATCCTTTCTTTAAGATGGTTCCCATGCATAAGCACAACACTCGTGGACCTACTAACTTCTCCAAACTTGCATAATGCTAATCAAATGCAACATCCTTCCTTTCACAACCAATGTCCTCTAATCATATGCAAAGGTCAACATCCATCATTGCTCAAACACCTAACAGAAATGATTAACCTACCACTGTGGAGAGATAGAAGAATCCATGCATCACTACTAACAGTAAAGGGTGTAGTTGTAAGCCAAAAATTGAAAATATTAACATAGCCCACAAGAAAGTTTAGGAGAAAGTATGTGAGAAAAAACCAATCTACGTAGTAACCACTAAACTAGAAGATACCCAGTGGCTTGAAAATGAGAATATAAAACTATTTCAAAGATGCATGGAAGCAACTAATTAGCTTATTAGTTCTAGACATAAGAAAATGAACCAAACAAAGGACTTAGACACAAATATCTTACACTCTAATTATACACCATAAAAGGATATTAAACATGGAGACTTGGAAATTAAAATAGAAAATCAAGAAGCAGAAGCAAACACATATGGACCCTCCAAAATGGAAATACCTTCAAGTCTAGATGAAGATACATCTCCAAATGATCCAAATGAGACTATCAAAAATGTTAGATGTGTTACCACATGATTAATTAAATTAATAACAGTGATAGATGGAAAATCGGTGGTGTATAACTAGGGGATTGTGCAATCCATCTCCCAAATGTATGGCCATAAAATTAGTCATGGGGGAGATGCTCTATCCTGGTTCAAGAAATAACAAGTACTTTTTATCTTTTTTGTTTTACAATTTTTTATCATTTTCCTATTTCTTCCAATTTTTTTTATTTTTCATATGTTTTCCATTTCTTAATTTTTTTTCTTTATATTTCTCTTTTCTTGAGTCATTTTCTTTATTTTGTATGAATGTATTTTATGTTTTTGTTAATAATATTGCTAGGTCATGATGCAGAAGTCAATGCTATGTGTTGGGTTTTTTATTCTATGTTATCAAGATGATTGGGTGTGTAATTGTGTAAAGCAATGAGACCACCTCATCCATCCCTCTAGTTCTCTAAATAAAAGTTATTTTTCATGGAAACAATTTGGTCCTTCTTTTATGAAACTAAAATTCATTAATGATCATTGTACCTTAAAGAAAGAGGGAATGACCAAGTGGAAATGGTAAAGGGTGTGACCTCAAGGGACTTATTGGATTCTCTTCTTGACTTCTTCATGTGGTTTATGACTACTCTTGGAATGTATCATCGCTCCTCCATCAACCAATAATAGGAAGCTAAAGTATTTTCATGGTATTTTTTCCATAAAAAAAAAGAGATAAAAAAATACAAACAAAAAGAGAGAGAAAGAGAGAAAAACAATAATGGAAATTTAAAGTACACCCCTTACATACAATAATGGGCTACAAGCACTGGTTATGGGGCTAGAAAGACATGTTGCCCATGCTTGAAGGTGTCCCTCTAACTAAGGCCCTTAATTATTTATTCTCTTTTCTTCTCTTTTTGAAGTGATGATTGTTCTTTGAGGTGGTTGTGAAACCATGGTGGTTGATAGAAAGGAACACATCAATGCGAGGTCACTATTCATGGTATGGACTTGTTCTAAACTTGAACAAATAGGTATGCTAATCATTTTAATCACATTTTTCACAAGAACCTATTATGGACATGGTTAGGTATCTTACATCCTGATCTCTACAATCCCTTCTCATCCCATTATTCACCTCACTGCTACATGCAATTACAAGCCTTTTGGTTTTGTATAGTACAGGGCCACATTCTAACCATGGTAGTTGTGTGTTGTTTGGAACAAAGGCATGGTCTACATTTAACTTCTTATGTGCCCATGAACATCTATAGAAGTGGTTATGCAAGGGCATTATGGAAAGAAACTACTTTGGGGAGGACCCACTTGCATAAATTTTTTTGATCATAGCTTTGAACTAACCTTCACATCCTCAATAACATCAGTGACAGTTTCTCTGAGTTTATGCATGATTTTGGGACTACTTATCCATTTCATTAATTTTCCTACTTTTTTATTTCCATATCCATTAATATATTTTGGCCATCTTCTAAATCAGAAATTTGGTTTCAATTATTCAAAAACTTGTGTGCTTTCAGAGTTACACTTATTAGTCATGGGGGCTAGGGATGTTTGCTTTGAAATTTTTCTAACATCCTATTTTTGAACATCAAGGTAACTAATAGTAATTGATCAAAATAATGTAAATAGCTTGATGATTTTAATTACCTCAAAGCCTTGGTCATAGTATGTTGTAATCATCTTATGCTTAACCGTAAACTAAGGGATTCGAAAAGGGTTAATTATTAAGGAAAATTTACCAAAACTAATGTTGATCCTTTGGTGACTATAGGTGATGCTAAAAGAAATGCCTAAGGAAGGAGGTCTTTGGCCAAGGCACAAAAATGAACCAAGAGGAGGACAATGTAGGATATGCCCATGGAGAAATCATAGCACAATTAAGATAGTAACTCAAGCATTGCATGTTTCCTAGATTCATGGGACAATAAGAAGAAATTTTAATCCATCCTTCAAGAATGTTCTACATAACCAGAGCAGTATCAACATAGCAATCAAGGTTAGAAGTTTGTCATTGCTAGTAGTGATAAGAAGAATCATATTTAGTGGATTCTTGAAGACCTCTACAAATTTTGTAATCATCAATGTCTATCTAGTCTTATTATCACTCTATCATTTTGTATGCATCCACTCAAATAAAATTTTGTAATGCATCACTTAGAGTCAGTCAGTAGTTAGCATCAGTCAATAATCCCATCATTCCTAATTTTTTATAAAGAAATCTTGGTCCTATCTTATTAACTTGAGGATGAGTTTTTACTTAGTTCTGGGGATATGATGAATCATTAGTTGGCTAGTATATCTAACAAAAATTTAATTTTTGATTAGCTAAGATATCTTAGCCCTAATATCTTGGCTCTAATATCTAATACGCAATATCACATATCTAATATCAGATCACATGCTACGTTATCGAATATCGGATATCAAGGGATGTGTGTGAGTCTATAAATATAGTGCTTAGGCACACAATTTGGGCATAAATTAGTCAATAGAGTAGTTGAACTCTTGAAGTTTTATTTCGTACTCTTAAAGAATAGTCAATGAGTGCTTATAGTGTAGATTTGAGTTAATTGTATAACATCTTATTTGAGTGGCAATGTACCTAGACACATTCCATGAGTGACAATAAGATCGAGATTGACTCTTATTCATTGCAACACTTTAACTTAGATTAAATTTACTCTTCATGTACTTAGTTAATATTTATGATTTCATGCATATTAATGAATTAGTGGAATGAGCACGACCAGGTTTGAGCATAAACATGTCTTTGCTTGGTAATCCCAACAACGTTATTACTTGGTTCACCCATTAACATAGCACTTGCTAATCCCAGTGATGGATACGTGGGTTTAGGACATGTATGGTAAGCTAGGAATGGACACTCATCATCCATAGGCTAGTCTAGACTTTAATTTTCATTATTAATTAGCTTAGTTAATTGATTTCTTCATTATCATTAGGAGTAGCATAAGGTTAAAGAACATCAATTATCATATGCCTCACTTTGGACTAAATCATACATGATGAAGCTACCACTAGTCCAAGTGGGAAGATAGCAAACTATGATAAAGACATAATGATCTTGATGCACAACTAAACACCATCCATGGAATTCAACCTAATCATGTGTGAATGCTTGTGATTTATATGGTTGGACATAGGGGGTACCTCATCACTCATTAATATGATTAGATGTAGGAAACACTTTTTGCTCATTATTGGCACCATTGCTAAGAACTTTGTTTAACTAAGTGTTATAAGTATTAGTAGATAGTGAAATCATATAAATTTTTTGTAAGATAAACATAACAAATTATCTTTCATACAAAATAATAATAATAATACAACAAGGCACACTTTATCAAAATCACTAAAATGGCTTCTTCCCATAGGAATGATTCACCCCCCACATGTCAATGATTCCAATCAACAACATAATAGAACCAAAAGGACTACAAGTGAAAGACCTCAATAGTTAAAAATAGTCTATGCATATCTAGATCCCTACTATCCAGAATTCACTTTCATTCTCCATTAGGATAAATAGGTACTTTGGAGGAATATGAAGGGTAAAATTTTGTTACCTTCAAATTGATCTATTCCTATAATGATTATGGCTAATCTCTTGAAACTAGAAATCAAATTATTTGGCCAAGATTATGAGGTAGCAAACCATACCTTTAGAGACTATTAGCCAACATATGCTTAGCTTAGAAAAGATCAATCCATGGAGGCATGCTAGGAAGCCTCCAAGGGCAAGAGGGTCCCAACACCATTGTTTCTGTGGTTATAAAGAAGGGCCCTAAATTTTTCTCAAGGTAATCTCAACATCAAGATTTTTCTCCTTTCGATGAGGAAGATACACTTCAAAAACAATTGTAATCAATCTTTGAGAATAATAAGGATGAGTGAAGGACAAAGTCCAAAACTGCAAGAACTTTAAGGTAAAGATCTTATAGCCATTCATCAAATGAAAAATAAGAGAAAACAAGGAGAAAGAATGATCAAAGAACTATAGGAGAAGGACCAGTAGGTACTACTCTCCTAGCCCTCCACCTTCACCATCCTACTCATTGTCAAAATTTGACAAAAAAGACCATGGTTAAGACTAAAGGATAAAAGATCAAGATGAAGATGAAGATGATCAGAAATCCTTTTGTAGTGAGAGGAAAATAGAGCATAGTCAACTATAGGAAGAAGATAAGCATCATTGAGAATGAAGGCACAATAGGTAACATCATAGGAGACATGGCCATGGTAGGGGCCATCATGAATACAATGATTATGATGAACTATTGCTTCCTACAAGTAACATGCTCAATATTTTACAAGAAGTTCAAATTCCTACCAACCATCAAAGAGACAGTAGAATTAAATTGCTTTACATGAAAAATATTCCTAAGTTTGAAGTAAGGTATAATGCTAATCCAAAACATGACTTAAGAGCATTCCATGATGTCTATGCCTTGTAAAACATTATGAACATATGGCAAAAGCTCAAACTATTCCTAAGGATACTCATCAAAGAAGCTAAATGTTGGTATTGATCCTTAGAGTTAGAATCCATTCGCAGATAGAGTGCAATGTTGGAGCTATTCAATGATAAATTCTAGATCTACTCTAGGATGTCCAACATGAGAGAATAAACCTTGGGATTCTAAAAAGACAAACATGAATCCTTAGATGTAGCCTTAGACAGGTATTACTCTTTTTTACACTAATGCCTAGGCCATAGATTTTTTCAAAGGGAGTAGCTTTGCCACATTGTAGATGAACTCCAAAGAAAAAACTAGAGAAGCTCTTCGATTCGATGCCCAAGGGAGACTTTCAAAAATGAAAGTCCATCAAATTCAAAGGATAATTAATTAGGTGAAAAAGAAATAATAAGAGCTAAAAAAGTAATAAAGTGTAGAGACCCTTCCATCTACAAAAGAAAGGTATGTTTCTATAATTTAGAGGAGGAGGCATTACTAGATGAAGTGGTGCAAAGGAAAATCTTACTAATTCATCAATCTATTATAGAAATATTGATTAAGATGGAAAAAATATGGAACTTCTTAAATAAGAAGTTCTAAGCTACCCTTAAGATTGTGGAATAGAAAACACACCAAGGGAGTAGAGATAGACACAAAAGAAAGAAAGATACAAAAAAGGATTATTATTAATAAAAAGGTAAGGTTGTAGTGAATGATGAGGTTGCATATTCAGAAATAGATGATGATGGATGTAACATTTATCAATATGAACATCTCAAGGGATATTTTCCTTTCGTTTCACATCTACAATAACTTGGGATATACGTGTTAAATCCAAAATTGGCCAAAAGACAACCACCAAATAGATTGTCTTATCTACAAGGTAATTATTGATAGCAATTCTAGTCACCATAGTATTATGTAAGTTGAATGCCACCTCAACCTTAGAAGCAATATCAATAATGACAAAACCCACAATCATGGAAGATGCACCATCATAGCAGTAATATCCTTACCAACAACTAGACTCATGTTGATATTATGTCTAGCAATCTATATCTTCTCTTGGCTTTGAAATCCATACTCTTTTCTCTCATCACTACTATTCCTCAAAATATCAAACAACATCTACTCCATGAACCAAGTCTTCTTCCACTTATCCTCCTTCGTATCCACCAACTTCCTCTACATCCTCTTATACTACTTCCTTACCACCTACACCACCTATGAAAGGGAAAATTCCACCATAGCCTCAATAACAAAAATGCAACGAGGGCCATGAACTTAAAGTCAAATGACCATCTGAGTGATTTTGAGTATAAGCCTCGAAAGAGGCCTTTCTTTAGATCCAAAAAATCCACCTAAAACCTCATATATATCTATGGCTACTAATCCTACATCCATTACTTCTAAAGTTATAATTGAGTAGCTTTCAAACCAAAAGTTCCTAAATGTTTATGTTGTCATTTTGATTCATGTAGTAACAAATTGAATCAAGGTAGGATACCTTCCTAAGAAATTATCTAATCTTGGGTGTCACTTAATTTATTTATAGATTACAGGAAATGATCCATGTAAGACTCTACTAGACTCAGGTTTTGTGATAAACTTAATTTCTCAAAAGATGTATAAGACTTAGAACTTGCCTCCACTCAAGAAATGCAATATCAAATTGAAGTTTAGAAATCAATCCCTCACTATTCCTTTGGGATTGGTGAAGGATATTATAACCACCATTTGTGATTATTCCTATCCAACAAATTTTCTAGTAATCCAGATGGAGAACTATAAGGGGGACTTCCCTATTATTATGGGAAGGGATTGACTTAGAAAATTGATTCCAAGAAGGGGATCAAAAATATTTTTTGGAAATCTCCAAAGAAAATAACTTTAGAAAGATAGAGAAAAAGTGAGTTCCGTGCATTACACATAGTAATATAAGGTACCATTACATGTAGAAAATGGGCTATCAAAAGTACATTCATCACAGCATGTAATAAGTATGCTAAGACATTGAATATTCAAAGGTACCTATATGTAGCAGCCACAAAATAAGAAGATACCTAGTGGCTGACAATAGATGATAACTCTAACTCGACAATATGCATAGAATCATTAGAGCTTCTCATAAGTTCTTATATTAATAATGTGAATGAAATGGAGAAAATTCATAATAAACTCTTCCACAAAGAAGTAAAAATGGATTAGGGAGAGTTGGAAATTCCTGATCAATTTAAACATGAGCCCCTTGAACTTAAGACTTTACTAGCAACATTGAAATATATTTTTCATGATAATGGTAATTATTAATGTCAATCTCACCAAAGAATAAAAAAAGAATCTACTACAAGTTGTAAATAAATGATCAACAACTTTTGCCTAGTCCTATCATGAGTTAACAAGAATATATCTATTCTTTGTAAGTTAGGATTCATCTATCCTATAACGAAAAGGGAGTGGGTAAGACCATTCATTATTATGTCAAAGAAAAGGGAAAAAATGAAGAATATGTATAGAATTTAGGCTATTAAATATGGCTTTCCCCAAACGTACACCAAGGTGCTATACGATGGGTTATATGTAAACGGCGTAACAGATGTAAAACAGAGCGTAAACAGTGTAACTGATGTAAACGGAGCATAAAAGTAAACAAGTGTAATCTGTAAGCATGCAACAATTAATGCAGAAATGTAACAGATTTTAGGAAGAAAATGCAGCAATATTATTGCAAAGTGAGAGTTACAATGCACCGGTCTAACGCAGTTGTGGCTTTCACACAAGGAGGACGAATAACCCTGGTGGATGTAGGGAAGACTATGTGTTGGTTCAAGCTGCAGGCATAGTGTAGAGGCTGTATGTTCAGCGTACAAGGTTGAGGCCTAGCATATGAGGTTCTCTGCTCTGGTTCTTAGCATCTCTATTTTTCTCTCTTTGGTTTTTTTGCTTAAATTTTCCCACCTCCTGATCTAGTGCAAAATTGGAGTTTTTATACAGGTTTTGACGTTAGACTTGGGTTGGACGACACGTAGCTCATTGACTAGGTGTGAAAGAATAAAATTTACAAGTGTACAATATGTTACATCTGCTGGGTGTATACTTTGAGCGTATATGCTGTATAAGGCGGGCGTAGACTCTAGGCGTATATGCTGGGCAGTCAGAACGTATACGCTAGGCATGCCAGGCGTATACGTTGGGCATATACATTATGGATGCTGAGCGTATACACTGTGGCGTATACACTATGGATGCTGGGCGTACACGCTGATGGTTGCTCTATTCGTGTGAGTTGTTGCCTTGTACCAAGTCTTGCTCTGTAGTGTTGTTTCCATCTTCGGGGATTGCATGCCGGGCGTATTCATCAATTGTACCTACCAAGCGTACATGTGAGGCATCTACGCTGGGCGTATACACTGGCCGTATACACTGTGGGTATGAACTTGAGCATATACGCTAGGCGTATACACTGGGAATGTAAACTTGAGCGTATATGCTAAGCATATACGCTGATGATCTAGACTTGAGCATATACGCTGGGGGTATATGCTGAGAATGTATACTTAGTGAAAACTAAGTATTTTGATCTCCGAAGTTGCCATGTTTGATACCAAATGTCGTTGTGGTTGTCTATGGGTCACAGGGATCTGCTTCTTGTTGAATTTAACGCTACTTGAAGCTGTTTATGGGGCCCTCAGGCTTTTAGTCATGTTGAGGAATGTCATGACTTAGCCCGATTCTTGTTAGAGAAGTACTAAGCTCAAAATTTTGTGGTGTTTCGTTGGCCCCTCTTTGTTGATGCTTGGAGGAATCAACCCAAGAAGCGTCGACAAAGAAGTGCAAAACACCACAAGAAACTCGATGGAGACTTTATCCTTTGCCACTTGACTAGACATCATCGCACCATGTTAAGTAGTACCTAGGATTGGAGAAGTAAAATTTGTAGTTGGATAGGGAGATGAAGATTGTGGGGATTGGGAACTGACCAAGGGATTGTGCTTGGTAAAGGGGATACTCTGGTGTGTATATGGGTCATGCTGATCCTTCTCAATGGCCATTGTTTAGTAGACTCGGAATCAGTACATGAGATGTGCATTCTTTGATGGAACAAGACTCTTGGTTAGTGTCAAAGAGGACTTTTTGGCAAGACCAAAGCCACGTGATGATGTGTTGCATTCTTTGGAGGAACATGACCCTTGTTTAGTGTTTAAGGGGGAACCTATTGGCAGAGAGCCAAAGCCATGCAATGGGACGTCACTCAATTATTTTTGACATGAGCATTTATTTTCAAGACAACTGTTGTCCTTTCTTGTGTTTTACGTAGGAAGGGACAAAATTTTCTTTTTGGAAGAAGCTTTATTTTGATCTTGTACTCATGCTCAAGTGCTATGTTGTGTGTTGCAACTGCTTAAAAGTGTTACAGTGCGCAATAGTGTACTCAAAGTTTTGAGTGTACTAGGTGTATCAGAGGTGTGGCTGAGTAGAGTATGTTGATGAATAGATAGAAAATGTATCGGAAAATGGGGATGTACTAGTGAATGGCTTGACTTAGTCTTGCCACGTGTGCTATGAACATCGTCTCATCTTGCTGCTTATGATGAAGTGCATTCTTGTACGAATACCTCTGAGCATCATCCTGCAAATAGAACTCCAAGGAGACAAGAAAACCATGAGTGAATGAGCGAGCTTAGACTTAAATAGTTACTGATGGAACAAAGGCACCGGATGAGATTTCAGGCACTGTATATGAATGGTAACAATGTTGTTAGGATCGGCCGATTGGCGAGTGATGTAGCGATTCTGATGAGGTTTGAATGCAGCTACAAATTAAGGAACCAGAGATGAACTTACTAGTTTATAGTCTTAGTGGACTATCATGGGTTACTTTTATGTCATAACCTATTGGACATTTCCCATTTAGCATCATGGCGGATGGTACATTGCCAGTTTCTAGTCTTGGCAGACCATGAAGAGGCAAACTAGTTTATAGTCTTAGCGGACTCTGGTGAATGCAACTGTGGCAGTTTACTGTCATGTCGGAAGGGCGCTAGTTTATCATCATTGCGAACACTGTGTGGTATCAGTTTATCATCATTTCAGACACTGTGTGGTATCAGTTTATCGTCATGATGCCAGGACAAGCTATGGTATCAGTTTTAAGTCATGATCCAGGACGAGCTGTGGTATCAGTTTTAAGTCATGATTCCAGGACTGTTGTGGTATCAGTTTATAGTTGTGATCCAGTACTCGCACCTACCTAAGCTTGTAATCAAATATAGAATGGTTTCAGGAACAAGTGATTGGTTGGATTTGCAAGCTCATGTCCTTCCATATCAGCTAACTTGAATGCTTCATTATCGTATGCTTTAGTGACCAAGTAGGGCTCTTCCCAGTTGGCTGACAATTTTTCCAGGTGTTCCTGAACTACCTTAAGTATAAGGTTTCCTTCTTTGATTAGGTGCTTATGAATGTCGTGTCGATGGCATTGCCATTGTTATTTTTGGTACCACTCAATTTGATCGAGTGCACGTATGCATTCCTCCTCCACCGAGTTTAGGTCAATGATGCGCAAGTCATTGTTTTGTCCTTCGTTGAGGAGTTCGGAAAGTGTGATCCTTAAAGATGGTACCTGTAACTCCAGAGGTAAAATGGCTTCTAAACCATAAACAAGACTATATGGCATTTTACCTGTTGAAGTCCAATGTACGATATGCCCACAATGCGTAAACCAACTATTCGTGCCACCTTCGCTTGCTTTGGGTATGCATCTTTTTAAGTATTATAATAATGATTTTGTTTGTTGCCTCTACTTGCCCATTGCTCTGAGGGTAGTAAGGGGATGAAAATGAGTTCTTGATCCCCAGACTTTCACAAAAATGTTTGGTTTCGAGACTGCTGAATTGTGGCCCGTTATCGGTGATGATGGTCATAAGGATGCCAAAATGGGTTAAAATGTTTTTGAGAATGAAGTTGCATACGTGTTTATATGTGCTTTTTCGAAGGGGAATAACTTCTACCCACTTCGTGAAATACTCGGTTGCGGTTATGATGAAACTATGCCTTGCAGAAGATGAGGGTGTTATTGGTCCGATAAGGTCCAACCCCCACTTTTGAAAGGGCCGTGTGATTTGTGCCGTATGCAACTCATTTGGTGGGACATGGATTAGATTACTATGTCTTTGATAGGTACTACATGTCTTAGCCTTGGAGAGATAGTCATACTCCATGTGTGGCCAATAACAGCCTAAGCGTCTTATCTTTGTTGCCATTGCCTTAGGTGCTATGTGTCCTCCGCATAGTCCATCATGTACTTGCTCAACGATGGTTTGGGCATTAGTGCTACTAACACATGTCAGAAATATGCCTTCATAGGATCAATGACACAATGTGTCCCCTACCAGGGCATATTGCTGAGAACGCTTTCGTACTGCATCTTTTTGTGCATTCGTTAGATGTCATGGTGTTTCACCACGTAGAAGGTACTATTTTATGTCATCATACCATTCTATCATGTGTGTTGTACTAACAGATGCAATTGGCAACGTATTAAGAGTATTGGTTATTGGTTCGGCACAACTGGTTATGGAGCTTGGTAATGTATGGAACATATCAGGTGATATGTTTAACGCTAAGGTGGCCAGTGCGTCTGCGATGGTATTATCATTTCTAGAGACGTGTTGCATATTGATATTTTCAAATCACCTCATTAAGTGTTTTTCCAAGTCACAGTATGGTTGTAAATTTTGCGCTTTGCATGTATAAATATCTGTGACTTGGTTTAAGACCAGTTGTGTGTCTCCTCTGACCACAAGCCATGTGATGTCTGAAGCTAGTGTTGCCATGAGACCTCTAAGGAGACCTTTGTACTCTGCTATGTTGTTGGTACAATGAAAATTGAAATGATAAGCAAAGGGTTTGATCTCCCCAAAGGGATAGGTGATGACAGTGGCAGCACTTCCCCCTCAAGAGGTGGATTCTCCATCAAAGTTTAGAATGGCATCGTAGTCATTGGGTACTATGTCTATTACGCTTACATTCTCATCCGGGAATTCTGGCTCTATTGTTACTTGATCATGTGTTGGTGGCGTGGTCATTTGATTTGCTATGGCTTGACCCTTAACTGATGATTGCGCTATGTAATGTAGATTAAACTCAGCTATCATGGCTTTCCAACGGGCTATTCGACTTGTCTCGTAAATATTTCCTATGATGGCTCTGAGTACATTATCCTTGAAAATTATGTTGACTTGATTGTGGAAGAGGTAATGTCGCCATTTCTTTAAAGAAAAGACTAGAGCTAAACATGACCTCTCCACCTCATTATATTTTTTCTCATGGGAGACTAATGCATGGCTTAGGTAATAGATAGGGACTTTGGTTCCATCATCTTGTTTCTGGCAAAGCATAGACATGATTGACGAATTTGAAGTGGCGAGGTAGATGTAAGAGGTTTATCATTTTGAGGTGGATAAACCATGGGTAGTCGGGCAAGTGTTGTTTTAATATGGTCAAATGTTTCTTGGCACTGTGGAGTCCATTCAAAATGGATGTTCTTATGCAACAAGTGATTCATAGGTTTTAATTTGTCGGTTAGTTTTTCTATGAAATGTCTGATGAACTGTAATATACCTTGTAGACCTCAAAATTCAGTAAGGTTTCTAGGTGGTTTTAAGTTTGTTATGGCCTTAACTTTATCGAGGTCTACTCGTATCGCTGCTTCTGAGGCTATGAATCCAAGCATTTTTCTTGTTTTGACTCCAAAGACACATTTCTTTGGATTGAGTCTCAGCTCATATTTTAAACAACGTTTTAACACCAAGTCAAGGTCTTGTACATGTTGTTCCAATATCTTTGATTTAACCACGATGTCGTCCACATAATCGTTGAGAAAGTGTAGCATGTAGTCACTAAAAATGAATGTCATCACCCTTTGATATGTGGCCCCAGTGTTCTTGAGACCGAAGGGCATCATTGTATAACAAAAGGTTCCCCATGGTGTCATAAAGATAGTCCAGAGCTGATGCTCTAGGTTAATACGTATCTAGTTGTATCCTGAGAAGTCGTCCATAAAAGATACTAGGGCATGCCCAGCAGTCGAGTCAACAAGTTGATCGATGCTGGGTAGGGGAAAATCATCTTTTATGATTGCAACGTTAAGATCCCAGAAGTCAATGAATAAGTGGATACTTCCGTTCTTTTTCGGGACAATGACCATGTTGGACACCCATTCGGCGTAATCGATAGCCCGAATGAAACCCGCCTGATAAAGATTGGTGATCTCATTGCAAACTGCCAATGCCACCTCAAGTTTAACCTTTTGTGCTTTTTGCTTCACTGGCCTCAACTTTGGATGAAGGATAATATTATGCTAGACGATTCGAGGGTCCAATCCGGACATTTCTATGTATGACCAAGCAAATGCTTTTACGTTATTCCTAAGCACTTCCTCTATGTCTTTGGCTAGTTGAGATTGCAGTAAAGTGCTTAATTTTAATGTTTTAATTTCTCCATCGGGCATGGTGATGGGGGTTTCGGTCAACAGGTCTTCGGTGATGTTTTCAGCTTCTATGTCAAGGGGCTCTATCATACCTTTGCAGTTATCTATCGTTTGCTATGTTGAGGCTATGACTGCATCATCTGTTGATAAACTTAAGTGGATGAGATTTCTGTCGATGTCCCTTGCGATCTTTCCATGTGGCCCATAGATGATTAATGGTGTGGATAGATGTTGATAATCCATTGGGCTTGCTCCTGCCAATAAATAGAGAGCAGAATGAGGTGATGAGTATTGTTCGATGTTCTCAGGAAACTTAAATCGTGTGCACGTGCATAATGGTGGTTTATCATCACACAAGGACGCATGGCAATTTAAGGCCTTACCGAGCCGGATGTGGCAGTTTAAGGCCTTACTGAGTCGTAGGGGGCTTGTATGTGGCAGTTTAAGGCCTTATTAGGCTACCATGGCAATTTAAGGCCATACAAGGCCGAATAATGTACACAGAAGAGTTTGCGCTAGAATGTTCGGTGTGGACATCTAAAGATGGGTTAAAGGGGAACCGGGATGTAGTAATATTTGTTTTTGTTTTAAATATATATATTTTTTATATTTTTGACCGAATTTAAGCAAAATGAGTAATAAAAAAAATAAAAAGGAAGGAAATGCAAGGCGACGACAGCAGTAGTGGCGACAGCGGCTGAGCGCTATATAAAGAGTAGGGGTGTCATTTTGTACACATTGTGAACTGGAAGCAAACCGAGCAGGAGTGTAAAACTCGAGCATAAGTGTAAATAGTGAGCGTAAGCATAGACAATGAAACCCTGAGCGTAAGCGTAAACAACCAAACCCCAGCGTAAACGTAGAGTGTAGAGGTCGAAGCGTCAGTGTAGACGTCCCAACTCAGCGTGAGCGTAGAGACTCCAACTCGACGTAGAGGCTCAGTGTAGGCATGAGCGATTTCAACCCTCAGCATAAACTTGTTGATCCTAGTGTAGAGGATGCCGTAAATGGGCAAGGGCAAGGAAGTGGAAGGCCAGGGGAGAAAGAGGCCTGATCTAACTTTCGCGGAGTAGAGCGAAGCCATGCTGCAGTGTCTGCTCAGGCCGAGGGTTCCATCGTCACTTGGATTGTCACACAGGTAGGCTTGGATCATGTCTCTCTTAGTTACTTTTATCTGTACATGTTTCGTAGCGTAGACAGTCAGCATAGATGCCTGGCGTAGATAGTTAGCGTAGACGCCCAACATAGATAGTTAGCTTAGGCAATTTCCTTGGCATATATGCTTAGTGTAGACAGATAGCATAGAGGGTTTTTATAGCATAGAACATTTATTGTACATATCCTAAGCTATTTGTAGTGTAATCTATTTTGTCAATGCACAGCGTAAACGATTTTACCAGTATGAAATGTAGATGATTTTATCAGCGTATATGCTAACTATTCATAGATTGTTTATAGTGTTCAGCGTAGACTATTTACACAGCGTTCAGCGTACACTGTTTACACAGCGTATATGCTTAAGGCTTTTACAGCATATATGCTGAGGGTTTTCACAGCGTATACGCCGAGTGTAAACAATTGGTAATTTTTCTAAGTGTCGGCCTATAATATGAAATTTTGTTCTTCGTGTCATTTTCATGTATGGCTGATTTACCATGGTGTTTTCGTTACTTGCAGGGACATTGAACCTTTTCTTCTGGTTGTTGAGCTAGTTGGGGTATTGGCATGGTTTGGCCCCATTGAGGCTGACGAACCTACCCCAGATCTGATCGTTGACAACAATGGGGTCTGGTTCAGGGAAAGGGCATGTGAATTCCTCGCCTTCATGCTGGACAGGTTTAGAGTGGTGATCTGGTCACATCTGAGTGAACAAGTGGCACGAAGCATGCTTAAGGCCATGTTACCGAGAGCCTCGGAGGGTGTCGCGGTCTTCATGGAAGATATTGACGAGGGGCTGTTTGTAACCGAGGATGGTCCTTCTCGTGGGCCTAGGTCTACATGCCCGTTAATGCGTGTGTGGGCCCTATTGCCACGAGGGCAGGACTATCTCAACAACACTCTATTTTTAACTATGCACATGCACACGTTGTTCCAAAACCCTCTTGGCACAGTGTACCAAGTGGATAGGTAAGATTATTTAAGCTTGTTTTTTCCATTTTTTTGTTATTTGGCATTTGCTTCTGTTTTGACAATCTTTCTTTTGTAGGCCCCAAGTTAATCCAGATGAAACATGCGTTGAGGATGAGGGGCTTTCTCTAGCTCATACCGCTCTAGAGACTTTTATGGAAGGTCCCACCCTTCATGGAGCTGTATTAGCTCAAACCAAGGGTGATATCGTCCATTTCCACAAATGATTCTCTAGAGCGTTCGCACTGTGCAAGGCTCGTGGATGGTTACATGGGGATTGGTCGCATAAGGAACCAATTTTTCCTCATGACTCTGACTTGGGTAGCACATCTAAGTCCACAACTGAAGGTAAATGACTATATTTTCTAGATAGGTTAACGTGTTTGTTCATCTGCTGGGGGTTACACTGATGTGATGGTTTAAAATTCTATCCATAGTTGATGTCCCTCCTAGTGGAGACCCTGTCACAACCGAACGAACCAAGAGTACTCTCTCCATGAAGTTCAGGAAGATCAATAAGGCTCAGAAATGGTTGCGGACCCATGCCCCACCATCCATCGTCTGTTGTTTAAATGATGCCAGCCTTATGGAGCTCTTTATGACCTAGAGCCCTGATGTGTCGATAGTAGAAATGATCCGGATCGTGGATTCCTTTGACAAGTCTGTCTCTTACTACAACACCCGGATTAAGGGTGATAAGATAGTTTTCTATCTGTCACCTAAATTCTTTTTGAACCTGTTTGGTGTACCAGTGAATGGTATAAATGTAGTTTTAGATAGGGCTCATATAGAGCTCCATACGGTTCATGAATTAGAGGACTAGTTGGGCGTTACCAAGGGTGCTAAGGGATTTCCTATGCAGGGGAAGTTAAAGGTTGAGGAAGTGAATGAACTATATCCCCTGTTTAGGGCACGGTTATTCCCTAAATCCCTTTCCCAGTTGTGGAGTCTTGGTGTTGAGGCTATGCATACTATGCAAACTGTCCTAGAAATCGGAATGCATTATAACTAGGCCCAATTTTTGTTGTCGGGCCTGCATAAGGAGACAGTGTGATTGCGCTTGAATGTCGAGGCACAGTCGCACTTTACCTTTGCCTTCTTTGCCAGTTATCTTCGCCACTTAGCTGAATTTCTAGTGGTTCATGCGGACAATAAGTATGTTCTACAGGACCAAGGTCAATTATCCCACCCTTGGATCAACCATTTGTTTGAAATAGCCGAGTCCTAAGATGCGCCCGAGGGAATTGATGAATCCGTATCTATCACAACAAGGGGGTCATCTGGTACCTCAATCCACACATGTGATAGTGTGGGATTGGAACCAGATGACGTGCCTTATATTGCAAAAAGAGTAGAATGGGTCATCAAAGAGACCATTGGCAAGGCCAAGTCGAAGCTAACAAAGCGTGAATGTTCAACCGAGGAGGCCTCAAATGTGGACGAGCCACGGGTAAAGCGCATACAGTTCAAGATGCCTGTTCAAGGTAAGTAAAATCAGTACACTTATTGATTTATATTTTTCATCTTATTCATAATTTTTATTTTGACCACTTACGCACCACTAATGCCTTCAGACCTGACTCGAGAAGTGAGGAGGCAAGAATTAGAGACTATCATTGAAGAGGAGGAAGCTACCACAGAGTTAATGATTGAGGAGGAGGATGTGGGCAAAGATCAGGTGGGAGGGATGGAAGAACTGAGGGAAGACACCACAGAAATTGAGCTGGTGGATGACCAAAGTGGTGTCGACGAAATGTTCAGCAACTTCCTTAAGGAAAGGCTGGACTTAGGCGAACCCCCAAACCTAGAAGGAGACTAAGAACACGGTATGTTTTCATTTGTTTTATTATGTTACTTTGTGAGTTATTGTTTTATGGTGTTTTACTTTTGTTATTTTTTTATCGGTGTCAGACTAAGGTAGTGAAACCAGAACGATGCAGTTGGATGTGCCCATGAAAATGGTTCCCCCAGAAAGGACCACAGAGGTTAGTCCATTTCGTACTCGTGGAACATTTACCTGGACTGAAATGCCAAGTAAAATGGATTTTGTGGCTGGTATCGCTGAGGAGGTTGTTGAATGCATTTAGGAGGCCCACCCTGAGATAGGTACGAATGTTTCAAGTTTTCTGCAGCTTTAGAGTTTCACACCCTATTTTTGTCGTTTTAGCATTTGTTCTTTTCATGTGCATAGGTGCCAAACTGAGGTGGGATCCCTCTGAGATAGTTAGCATAGAGAGTTTACCCGCACTATCCTCAGAAGTCGAGCAGGTACCAAGGCTAGTTTATGAGGAGGTGGCGGAACGTCTTGTACACAACACCAAATCGCTTTGGACTTGTAGGCATTCCATTGAGCAGTTGTGGTTACAAGTTGAAGCAAAGGAGAAGGAAATTTCTGAGTTTTCAGTTAAGCGTGACGACCTCAAGGCTTGGTATGAGTTCGCTTCTGCTAAACTAAGTGATGATCGCTCTTGGTGGACCTCCGAGGTCATGTATACTAGATACTGGAACCTACTCAATTGCCACGCATCACTGACCCGAAGACTAGCAGAGCGTAAGGCCCAAATAGACCTACTATACCTGAAGTGCCAAGATTGGAAGGCTTTTGCTTCCAAGGTATGAAAATGGAGTTAGGATGAAAAGAACAACAAGCAGCATTATAAGAAACCATTGAAAGAAGTATCTATTGAAAAGCGTCAGCTTGAGATGTTTGTGGAGGGTCTAGGACTGCGCTCCGCATTTGATACATTTGCTCAGAACACAACTGTTAAGATGGAATCGCCTACAAGGGTGATTACAATCACTTCTGGGGAGGTGTCTATGGGTGAATTCACTCTAAAGTGTCCTACCTGGTCAGCTGTTGACAAGGGGAAGGCCTTGGTAGATGTCGACCTAGGTCTTGATGGGACTGATTGGACCAATATCTCAGAAGAGGAAATTCTTCGCTGGCTAGAATTTAGTTTAAGGGGATCCTCTATGGTAAGCATTTTTTTATTATGAAATATTTTCACTAAATAATGTTTAAAAGTGGTTCGCTGAATAATGCTTGAAGGTTTTTTTCTTTCGTCCTTATATTGATTATTTCTTTTACATTTTCAAGATCAAGGTGATGATGATGTCCAAAAAGCTGGCCCCAGTGGAGCGAGGGCCCATGATGCCAGTAGGTCTAAAGGGGATGATCCCCCCATCCCAAATGTTTAGTTTATTTTAGTTTTATCATCATTTTTTTTGTTGTGAAATTATTCTGACTCAAATTTATATGGGAATTGTAAATTGAAAATTTCGAATTATGTTGAATAGACGAATGAAAATAATTAACTCTTGTAATTGTACATCATTGCATGTATATATATGAAAAAAAAATTTGTTGATTTTGAGTTTAATTGTAAACATAACACAACAATGTAAAATGTTTTGGTTTTTTTTTTGTTGTTTAAGAGTAATGCATGGATGTAATCATAAGTAGAATTGTAATCACAAGTGAAAGATAATTGCAAAAAGAGAAAACATGGCAATGCAAGTGTAAATTTGAACTGTGAACTAGAATTTGGGAGAAAAATAAAGTATAAGTGGATGTTATAGTTTAAGGCCATCTCGGGCCACATGCGTAGTTTAAGGCCGTTTCGGGCCCCAGCGTAAATAAGAGACATTTCGAATGACACGAGTGTATTTCTAGGTTGACCGACCATCTCTGATCGTGGCTAGTTTTATGTCACTACGGACATGATAGTTTAACGTCATTCTGGACTTGGAATGTACTTTGATGTCATTTTGGACTTGTTGTAGTTTAACGTCATTTTGGACAGTTTGTAGTGTAATGTCATTTTGGACTATTTGTTTTTGTTATTTATTGGTTTAGTAATTTTTTGATTTTTCACATTTTAACATTGGGGATAGAGTTAGTGGGTATGATTCTAAATTCAGCATCCCCTTCGCTGATCACGTTGAATGGTAATTCAGCCCAAGGGACGCTTGATGGAATTGTTCCCGCGTTAGTGTTTTCTTGTGTTTCGGCATGTATCGTGGTTTTTGTGTTAGTTGTGGTTTCTAAGTGAGGTTGCGTATGTACAATGTTAGGCCCAGGTATTTCTGTTTTGGGTGGATTTTCTTTTGTGTTTAAAAGATTATCGCCTACTGGTTGTTGTTTATTTATATCGTGTCGTCTAGGCTCTTCGAGCTTAACCTCTGAGCCTTGGTCTGTGTCTATGTACAATGAAATGATGGGTGTTGTAGCCTCTCCATGTATAACAATTTTGCCACCTTCGTAAGGTAGGTGAATCTCTTGGTGTATAGGGGAAGAGCCTGCTTTCAGTTGGGCCAGCCAGGATCTTCCTAATATTAGGTTGAACCCCAGCATTTCATTGATTACTACGAAGTCAGCAGATGTGGGGAATTGGTCCCTTGCTATGAAGTCTAAGGTCACGGTGCCTTTAACTATCATGCGTGACCCACTGAATGATTTCAAGCATGTGGTGGTAGTTGGTCTGATTAACTCTATAAGCCCCAGTTGTTCGACGATGGGATATGGGACTACGTTTGTGGCAGCTCCATCATCTACATGGACCCTATGTATCTTGAATTAGTTTACCCGTATTGTTATGAACATAGGGGCTATTGTTACTTCTCTTATTTTCTCATCCAACCTGATGTTGTCATTATGGAAGCTTAATGGCTTGGAAGTTGACCCTTGAGGCGAGTACATTACAGCATGAATTGAAGGTTCACTTGGAGGCAAGTCCTCGCTTACTGGGATAGATGTTAACATGTGCACCAAAGCTTCGCGATGTGTTTGGGATATTAAAACTAAGTCATATAATCTTAGTAAAGTATTCTTTTGTTTGAGTGCTTGTGTGACTTGTGTTAGGATTGTTGCTAGGTCTCTACTATTGGGCGCATGTTTATCAGCAGTGATTTGGTCCATTGGGCCCAACTGTTTTATTTCGTGCATCGTTAGCTTGTCGTTTTGACCCGGGATTGTTGATTTAGACATATCATGTTTTCTGGATGATTCAACCCTCATGGCCTGTGATTGGTTTATCGTTAGTTGATGTCATAGGTACTGCGTTTAGCGGGATGGGTTTAGATGGTCCTACAACTAGCCATTGACACTCCTTCTCCAAGCGTTCACGCGTAAGCTTATCCGCTAAGCGTTCTCGTGTGTGGCGTGGGGGTGTGGTTGATTTCAGAGCCTCAAGTTTTTTTGGGATTCGTACTACATATGGAGTCGAGCAAGGTTGCGGTTGGATGGTTGCATGCGTTTGATTGCCAGGCTAGCTGGGCACTTTGATGACATAAGGACTAGGTTTACTTTGCGTTTGCAAGGTGGAGGATTGGTAATCATTAGGACTTTCGGGTGTCCTAACGGTGTATGGGGTTGGTTTAGGCAGATATTGGACCTCTGCTATTGCAACGGTAGGCAGTACTCAGACTATGTAAGGGGTAGGCTGAATAGGAGGTGTTTGTGAGTTTGTGGTAGTAGTGGCGGGAGGTACATGCACCACATACAGTTTTTCACGTGTCGGGGTGTTAGAAGTCGTTACGGCAAGGGGTACTTGGACGACATATGGCTACTATGGTGGGTATGACGATTGAGGCATGGATGTTTGTACAGTGGGTGGAATATGCACTACAAATGGCTTATTGGAAATTTGTTGCTCATGGTCAGAGTAGACGGTGTTAATGCTAGGTGTTTCAGGTTCGTTATCTAGGTAGATTGTGTTAATAACGTACGGTGCCTCTTTGGTATTCAGAGGATCTTTGTAGACACCCATATCCTGGTTTTGCGGTTGAATGGGGTTGGGCTCATCGAAAGTGATTTAACCTCCGTCAATAATTCGTTGGATGTCTTGCTTTAGGGTGAAACAGTAGTCCGTACCATGCCCATTACGTTGGTGATAGTTTCAGAAGCGGTCCATTCTAAAGCCTTTTGGTACTGGAGGCTCATCCGGTGTTGCTAGGCTTGGGTTCTGAACCAGTTGATAGAATTGATCATGTCTCTAGATGGTAGTAGGGGATAACTATTTATGTTTCATTAATCTAGCCTTCAAGAGTTGGTTGAATAGCTGGGATGGCTTCATAGGTAGTGGTGTGTATTGGGAGGGTTCTTTCCTCTCAAAGTTTCTCGTACAGTTTGGCGTTGGGTTTTGCGATGAGGATGATTCTAGTGCAGTTGTGGGAGTAGGTTTAGTATAATCAGTAGGGGCCACCGATGGTTTTCTTTGTTGTGCCACATTTGCTTGTTGTGTTTCCGCTACTGCCGCTATAGTTGTTTTAGCCTTTTCTTAATCTTTCTTACTGTGTTGATTCTTAAAGGCTAAATACATGGGATCGTGGCTATTTTGGGCCACCTCCTCTATGTTTTTAATCTATACAAAGGCTTGATTGAGGTTACACGCATTAAGATAATATAACTTGGATTTGAAAAAGTTGTTAACAGCCCCCTTTAGAATGGTGAGGAGATACGTCTCTGGGATCAGTTCATGGAGCTCATTGAGAGCAGCACTCCACCTTTGGATGAATTTTTGTATGGATTCAAGAGGTGCTTGTTTGACCTATATAAGGTTGTCAAGTGTTGCTTCAGGTTTCAAGTTATACTTGAACCTGGTAATGAATTGATGTAACAAGTCCTCTAGAGAAGATATCAAGTTTCTTGGCAAAGCTCGATACCAATCAAGTGCTCTCCCTACGAGGGACATAGGGAAAACTCACAAAATGGCATGTGGCCACGCCTAGAGTAATGCACATTCTAGTCTAAATGTTATAAGGTGAGTGTTGTGGTTTGTCTCCCCATTGTATTTAGTTAGCGTAGGCAATGATATAGCCTTGGGTAATGTTAGGGACGGAACCGAAGACCTGATAGGGTCATCGTGATAAAAATCTACTACCTTCAACTCTCCGTCAGCGGCTGTCTTGAGGCGTTTGACCTCATTGATTAGTTCTTGCATTAGTTTTCTAGTGTTAGCCCAGTTTTGGATGTTAGGTGAGATAGCAGCTTGGGGATGTTGTACGGTGTACATGTTAGATTGTTGGGTGGTGGGTTGGAAGGCAGACATTTGTGTAGTTGGAGGCTATACTTGCAGGATATTTATAGCAGGTGGTACTAGGGATGGCACATTGTAGGCAAGGGGTTGTTGTTGTTGCGGTTGTCCTTGAGGAATGTTGGCTGGTGGAATCGTGTGAGGTGGTATGCTATAGTGAGGGGGTTGATGTGATTGAGCACCCATCACTTCCCATTGCCCGGTCATGTTTTGTGTAGGAACCCCCTGAACTTGTTGGGTTGTAGCGGTGAAAGGGGCTCCATGAGTTTGGATCCGGGGGATATAATGAGTTGACGTAAAAGCTGGTATCACATGCGGCATCCCTATCACTCGAGGCTAGAAGGTTGCTCCTATGTTGTTTTGAGGGGGTGGTACTTGCGAAGATGGGCCTACGGCTGCAGCGGGGAGAATAGCAAGAGGGAGCATATTGAGTTGCAGGTCACTTGCAGGAGGAATATGAACATGTGTGGCTGTTTCTGGTAGAGGTATTTGTTCTTGAGTGAGTCTAAATGGTTGAAGGGACATCATTTCCCCTATGGTTGGATGAAACATCAGGTTGACATAGGTTTGTGGACTAAGCGTATGGTAGGAATCTTCATGTTTGGATTGGGCTGTGAACTCATCCTCCTCTTCCCGTTGAGGATTTAGTATAGGTTGATCTAGAGATTGGCTCCTTTGCAGGAGGAGGTGTGTGATGAGCTCAGAGTAAGGCTCTGGAAGGGGGATGATATCGTACAGGGAACGAATGAACTCTTGCCCTCCCCTATAGAAAAGTTTGTATTGCCTCTTAACTTCTATTTCGGCTTGGTCCATAGCTAGGCCAGCTTGTATTTTCATGCATATGAAGTTGTACTGGTCTTGAGTTATGATGTTGGACGATGGGTTCCTCCCTTACAATCTAAGAGAATGGCGAGGCCCCACTGTGGGTTGTACCACGGGTTGTTGAATGGCCATGGTGCCTACAAGGTCTGTGACCTGGGTGGTTGTAGCGGTGGTGTTTGCGGTGTTCATGATGAACAGGTAATAATATGACACAGTGCAAGGATATGGAACTAGTATACTTAGTGCGGCGTAAACCTACGTTGGTGGCATACAGCGTATAAAGTGGATCTCAGCATATAGGCTTCAATGACCAGCGTATAATGACAGCATAGATAGCATATAGGTAGATAGCGTATAGTGTCAGCGTAGAGAATCTACGGTGTAAAGCGTACGGCGTATATGCTAAACAGCGTAGACAGTGTCTGCGTATGGCGTAAATAAGGTTTACAGCGTACAGAGTGTAGCATATACTGGACGGTAGCGTAGATGAGTCTACGGCATAGAGTATGCAGCGTAAACTGAATAGTAGAGATAAAGTCAACGTACAACGTAGATAGGGTCTACAGCATAGAGAGTGCAACGTAAACTTAGCAGCTACGTATATGTCAGCACCGTAAACAGGGTCTTGTGCACAGTGTGGGTAAAGTCTGTAGTGTAAAGTGTGCAGTGTATATGTCAATAGCGTAAATAGAGTTTTATGTGTAGCGTAGACAAAGTCTATAGCGTAGCATGTGTGTGGCATATATTGGGTAGCGTAGAAACTTGGGATTTTTGCAGATAGAGTCAGCATGTGGTTAATAGCATAGACACTCAACAACGTAGACACGGGGAAGTTTGAAAAAAGGGTTGGCATATACTCAACAGCGTAGACGCTGAGAGCTCGGAAATACAGTAAGTTTTAGACAGAGGCCCTCCTTCTAGCGTCAATTTTTGTACCGTCTAAAATTGTCGACCTCTGGCTGGAAGAAAATAGAGACTTTGAGATATCTGGACAAGCACAAAAGACCCTACCTTCGCTTCAGGGTAAGCGAAAATGAACGAAGGTAGAGTACCTTGAGTGGTCCTCATGTGGATCAGGCAAGGATTTCCCCAAACGTACACTGAGGTGCTATACGAATGATTATATGTGAACAGCGTAACAGATGTAAAATAGAGCGTAAACAACGTAACTGATGTAAACAGAGTGTAAAAGTAAACGAGCGTAATCTGTAAACATGCAATAATTAATGCAAAAATGTAACAGATTTTAGGAAGAAAATGCAGCAATATTATTGCAAAGTGAGAGTTACAATGCACTAGTCTAACATAGTTGTGGCTTTCACATAAGGCTGAAGAATAGCCCCGGTGCATGCAGGGAAGACTGTGTGCTGGTTCGAGCTGTAGGCACAACGTAGAGGCTGTATGTTCAGCGTAAAGGGTTAAGGCCCAGCATATGAGGTTCTCTGCTCTAGTTCTTAGCGTCTCTATTTTTCTCTCTCTGGTTTTTTTGCTCAAAGTTTCCCACCTCCTGATCTAGTGAAAAATTGGGGTTTTTATACAAGTTTTGATGTTAGACTCGGGTTGGGCGACACGTGGCGCATTGACCAGGTGCGAAAGAATAAAATTTACAAGTGTACAATATGTTACATCTGTTAGGCGTATAGGCTGAGCATATATGCTGTATCAGGCGGGCGTAGACTCTAGGCGTATACGCTGGGCAGTCAAAATGTATACACTGGGCGTGTCGGGTGTATACACTGTCGATGCTGAGCGTATATGCTAGGGAATATACGCTGTGGATGTTGGGCATATACGCCAAGCGTACATGCTAATGGTTGCTCTGTTCGTGTGAGTTGCTACCTTGTACCAAGTCTTGCACTGCAGTGTTGTTTCCATCTTCAAGGATTGCATGTCGGGCATATTCATCAGTTGTACCTACTGAGTGTACATGTGAGGCATCTACGCTGGGCGTATACACTATGGGTGTGAACTTAAGCGTATACGCTGGGAATGTAAACTTGAGCGTATATGCTGAGGATCTATACTTGAGCGTATACGTTGGGGGTATACGTTGAGAATGTATACTTAGTGAAAACTAAGTATTTTGATCTCCGAAGTTGCCATGTTTGATACCAGATGTCGTCATGGTTGTCTATGGGTCACAGGGATCTATTTCTTGTTGAGTTTGACGTTGCTTGAAGCTGTCTGTGGGGCCCTCAAGCTTTTAGTCATGCTGAGGAACGTCATGACTTAGCCTGATTCTTGTTGGAGAAGTACTAAGCTCAAAATTTTGTGGTGTTTCAATTATGCATAGTAGCCAATCTCCCCACATGACTCTACTAGTCACATCACTCCTCAACCTCACTATCAAGCCCACGAGTATTATGGGAATCCCTCTTCTATAGATGATATTCTGCAAGCATATCATCCTTCTCATCTCATTGCATCTCTTCCACCAATAGCTCCACTACCACCTACTCTCGCGATGCAAGGTGAAATCCCTACCCAACCATAGCAATGTAATGCCACAAGGGCTATTAACTCTCAACCTACTATTGGTTCCAATAACCACATGAAGAAAAGACCTTTCTTTAGAACCAACAAACCAACCAAGCCTTTGCAATCACAAGCAGCTGATTCCTTAGACACCTTAGTATGAATCAAAACTTTAGAGCTTCCTTCAACTCAACCACTGCACTCAATGCATATGGTCATGCTAACACATG
>MNCI01003769.1:93634-230033 GCA_015680685.1 Gnetum montanum
GTTACCACTATTTGTGGGTGGTCATACCCAGTTGACTTCCTAGTGATTTAGGTAAACAATGGTAAGGGGGACTTCCCAATCATAATCAAAAGAGCATGGCTAAGCACCATCAACGCATGCCTAGGAATTTGTAATCTTTCCTTAGATATATCAAAGAGAAATATATTTGGAAAGGTCAAGAAGAAGAAAGTTCCGTGCATTGCATACAGTGAAACACGGTGTAATTGTGTGTAGAGATCATGGTTTGTGCAAAGTTTAACATTGCCTGCATGCAATCAATGTGAACAAGTGATCAACATATAAATATGCCTGTATGCAGCAGCCACACAACAGGAAGGAACCCAATGGCTAATAGTTGATCAAGAAAGGAGTTCACTCAAATGCATGGAACCAACTGACGGTTTTACTTGTGCTTACATCAATAGCATAGATGCATTAGAGCAAGTCCACCACCAACTTCCAAGTCTTAACCTTGAAAATGTCAACTGGGGGAAGTTGGAAATCCCTAAGAAATTTAAGCAGGAGCCTCTTGAGCTAAAACCATTGCACACTGGTATGGAATACACATTCCTTAAAAATGGAAAATTGGTAATTATCAATGCTAAGCTTGCTCCTCAATAGATAGGGCACAAAATCTCAGACACAGGGATAGAGGTAGACCTTGATAAAATCAAAGTTATTCAAGAAATTACCCATCAACCGAAAACTGTCAAAAATATTTGGTCATTCTTTGGACATACTAGCTACTATAGGATATTTATTGAGAATGTTTCAAAGTTTGTCAAACCATTGGTGAAATTAATGAAAAAGGATGTACCTTTCGAACTGGGAGATAAGGTTCTCTATTGGAATCCCACACATGTGCCACAATGTACTAAATTTCAAACACTATGGGAAGGACCTTATATTATTTATGCAACTTTTTATTCAGGGGCCATGATAATATACAAACTTGAGAAACTTGGATAAGAAAATTTTGGTCAATGTGCAACAAACCAAACCTTTTTAGGAGCTTAGGATAGCCTGTACACATGCTACCTCTCTTGATGGACAACCTTGCTCACCATTTCAGATCTTCTCCTTCCAACTTAGTTATGGGGGAGATGTCCACCTATGCTAACCATTCTAGGCCCTTAGTTCTTTTTGAATTTTTGTTTTACACATTTTTGTTTTACACGTTTTTTGTTTTACACATTTTTCCAACTTTTCTTATTTTTGTTTTATACCATCGTTCATAATTTTACTATTTCTTTGTTTGCTTGATTTGCTTTTGTCCGTCATCTAATAAGTGCTCATGATGGTGGATTGAACTATACCATATTGATTGCTAATGTTTGATTTTTACCTTTGAATTCTGATGTTGATATTAAGGTATGGTTCTCTTGGTAAAATAGGCAATGAGTCCATGCCATCCACTCATCCATACAACTCTATGGTCTCCTTTGGTTTGGAACTGTACACTCCCCTTTTTCTAAGTAAAATTTTAATGAATTGGTGGCTGGGTATTTTTCAAACCAAGGAAAGACTCAAAGGATGAAAAGGGTGTGACTTCAAGGGGATTCAATGCATTTGTGCTGGCCATTCTCTTGGGTGCTTGGATGCTTTTTCTTGGGTTTTTTGCCATTCTGACATTGTTCAAAGATCAGGAAGCCGAGTGAATAAAAATAAGTCTTTGCATGGTGTGGTTCTCATGAAGAAAATAAAGGAAAAAATTGAGAATTCAAAGGACACCCCTTAGATAAAATAAATGCAAAAAAAAAATGCATGGGTCTTTACATGATGTGGTTCCCATTCAAAAAAAACAACAATATGGGAATTCAAAGCATACCCCTTAGACCAAATAGAAAGGCTACAAGCATTGGTTATGGAACTGGAATGATATCTTACCCATGCCTGAAGGTTCCCTCTAACTAAGGCCCTTTCTCGCTTCCTACTTCTCCATCTCGCTCTCTTTGGAATGGTGGTAACTTTTTGTGGAAGCATTCTTGTTACTTCAGGTGGATGGACTAGTCAAGTGTATTAATGTGAGGTCACTAAATGTGGTTTTTTTGAGTCTAGATTTGGGATGAGTTCTACTTAGTCACATTAAACATAAAGTACAGAAGGGGCTTTACACAACCTTGTTCTTTAGATTCCATTCCATTTTCTCCTCTCCATCTTTCCTATTTCCACCTCATTGTCAATTTTATCATTAGTCCATTTCTCAGTTGATGCATTATTTTTCTTTGGTGAACTCTTGTGGGTAATTTTTTAACTCTTACTTCCAAATGACATTCCTAGAGCCTACAAACTCTTTGGTTTTGGTTTGTGGGTTTTTCAAGGCATAAAAGGCATGAGCCTGCTTTGGGGAGGACCCACTGACATTCCTTTTTGATACAATTGTTAACTTCTTTCCCTTAAACATTTTCTTACAATTCATCATTTCTTATTTCATCCCCATCTATGACATCCATTTTATTAGTGTTGTCATTGTTATTTTTTCCCATCTTTCTTGTTTCTCATATTTTTCCATCTTATAGCTACCAAAGGTTCACTCTTAGTCATGGGGGCCTTAGCACAAATTTTTCAATTTTCTCCATTTAACAATTCACCTAACCCCTACACCTTGGGTAGTCACCTATGATAAATCTCCAAACCAATTTATGCCTTCACCACAACTCAACCAATGCGTTTCATATTGAGGCAAGGTATCAACTACATTGTGGTTTATCTATCCTTGCTCATTTCGAACTGTGTTGTGTGTGCAAATGGTGATCATAAAAATAATTGATTGGGCTTGGAGGAAGCACTCAGGATGGACCAGAATCAGAGCATTTACGAAAGGAGCAAGTGTGGTGGCGTGGCTATGGATAAATAATGGAAGGTGTAATCTTAGCATTAGTAGCAACACGCTTCATTTTCTTCCTCTCTCTTTCGCTACAAGCTACCAAATAAAGGCTTGGATGTCATTTCTATACGAGTGTTCATTTCAATGTTGTAATATGCTTATTAATCCATTCACTGGGCATGTTGAGTCTATCATCCGTCAATTGTCAATTAGTCAATAATCCCATACCTCTCCAATATTTTGTAAGGAACTCGAGGATGAGTTTTCATTCAGTTGTGGGAGTATGATGAGAGTAGTTACTCTAATAATTAGAGTGGTTATTATTATGGAAGTTACTCTATTTATTAAAGTGGTTATTATTAGAGTAGTTACTCTAATTATTAGAGTGGTTATTATTAGATCAGTTACACTGATTATTAGAATGGTTATTATCAGAGTGGCAGTTTCTCTAAAATTAGAGTGGCATTTTTTGTGATTATTAGAGTAGTTTCTCCCAAGCATATAAATACAATGCCCATGCGTACAATAAGAAATTAATAAGAAAAGAAAATAAGAATAATTTAGAAAAGGAAGTCTTTTAGGAGTTAAGTAGTGAAACTCTAGCCAAGTGCTCGCAGTAGGAGGTCTAAGTGTAGATAGATCTTTATTCAAGCATTGTGTACCTGAGCACATCTTGTGTACAGCAATAAAGACGAGCTCTTGAATTCATCCTTGCAGCACTTGAGATTTTTTTTTGTTACTCATTTCCTTTATTTTATTTTCTTTTGCATTTATTTTATTTTATTATTTTATTTTATTTTATGCATTTTACATTTCTATTATTAGCACACAGAGTACGATCACTTCGAGCATGTGTGTAACACATGGTAACCCAGTAATGATTAGTGTTTGGTAATCCCAGTAGTGTTGCGCTAGTTCAGGATCTATACAGCAAGTGAGAATTGATCCTGGTGTTAGGATTAGTTTAAATCCTAGTTAATCAGTAGTTAAGTTAAATTATTCACTTAGTTATCTCTCTCTCCCCTCCCTTATTAACAACAAGACATAATAGCATAAAAGCTATAAAAATCATATGCCTCAAACTTACTTAACCATACAATCGTGACATACAAGTAAGTTTTGGAAGACAATGATCAATCAACCCATCACCATTCCACAAAGGTGCATAGGCACTTAGTTCTTAAAATTCAACTATATTGTGTGTGAAATGCTTGTATTCATATGGTTGAGCGTAGGGGTACCTTGCTGCTCATCACTAGGGTAAAGTAAAAATAAAAGGTAAAAATAAATGGTAACTAAGGTCAAGAAAATACTAGCAAAAGGATGTTTTTCTAGAATCTTCTAATGGAGGTGACATCTTCCAACCTCCAGCTATCCACACTAAGTATAGAATTCTCTAGAACTAAAAATATCTCTCCCTTCTTAGGCCTATAAATACCTCCCTATCCCTACCTCTTAGCCACACCAAGCATGAGGAGAAAGAGCCACTAGGAAAAGGAAAAGAATATAGGGCCTAGAAGTGTGAGAGAAGCAAAGAAGAAGTTCTCCAAGAAGATTCTTAAGCATTAATTAAGTATACCTCTTACACTTCCTCTAATATAACTAATTTCTTATTAGTGTATTGGTATGTGTTGCATGCATGTATACATATACATGTTTGTGCATAACATAAGATTGTTTCACTTTTATTATGATGATATATATTTCTTCTAAGAAGATACTACTACCTTAATTGAAAAACATGGAGTGGTAAAACCATTAGACTCTCTTTTAAGTTTCTTTTAGCATACAAATGAATATTATTAGGAATAATCAATTATACATGAATAATATTGATCATATCTTGATATGTGTTAAAACACCATTAATTTCCAGCTTAATACTTTGAACGGAAATTTATTTCTTTACAATTCAAGGATGGAAGCCCAATTGTAGAGGGCAGTAATAGGCACCACAAAAAGACATATTGACGAACAAGTTGTAGGGCTTCAATGCAAGAGCAAGGAGGGGCACTGGGTGGATGTGCAACAGCTGAAGCAATCTGCAAATGCTGATCCATCCAGCTCCTTCCCTCCTGGATGCTGATGCTGATGCTACGGAGGATTACCCTCCCTACATGCCTACCACTCCTACGCTGCTACTTCTGCCTGTCGTGCTGCTGTCTCTGCCGCACCGTCACTCCGCTTTTCTCTCTACCGTGTCTGTCTACCACCTCGCTCCACTGCCAGCTATTCTCTTCTCCCACCTGTTGCTGATTATTTTCTGCAACGCCACGCTACTATGCACGCATTTTCCGTGACACCGCCACTGCTCCCGCTCCTGCGTCGTTGATGTCTCGCTTGCCACTTTGTTGTCCACCGCCGCACTGCTGCTTCAGGTGACACGCCGTCTCTCTGCTCCCATCGCCTCCCGTGGCCTCCACATCGTCCCTGCCGCCTTGCTGTCCCGTGTCTGCTGCATCGCTGTCTTCTCCCTCCTGCCGCCTGTATGCTCTCTGCTGCCGCTGACGTGCCTGCCAACGCCGTGTTCAACTGTGCCATGGCCCAGCACTTGTGGATCATGATGGCCCACATCCTGCATGTCTACCGTGGCTTCGCCCACTTCTCGGCGTCAGCCTCACGTCGGTGCTCATCGTTGAGGCACACCCCCATGTGACAGCCATTAACTTCGATGTGCCCCAGCACATGTCCACTACCCTCTGACGTGTCGCCCACTATTTTCTGCCCGCTGCTCTTCTTCTGGCCAATGTTGTTTTTGCTGCGGCCACCTCGCTTTTCTACTGTACCTGCCATCTCTACCCTCCCATCGCTGTGCCTGCCATGTTGGTCTCTCTGATGCGTCGCCCGCCAACTCCCGCTACTGCTACCTCCTGTCGCGTCCCTTCCGTGGCCATGCGTGGCACTCCTCTACCCACCAAGCCTGTCGTCCTCCCCCTTCGGCCGTCCCAGTGAAAAAATCACAAAATCACGATCCCGCTCCAACCTTCAAAAAAAAAATTTCACCACAAACATTAGAGAATTCCAATTTTTAGCCGACCAAAAAAAAATTTAATTAAGGGAGCTGCCACCGCTGGACATCTTTTTTAAAAATTTTCTAAATTTTTACAACTCAAGGGCTTGTATTTTTAATTTTTTGTATCTTTTATGGGCTCAAATGATCCATAAGTTGTAAAATACATTGAACGTGGCCAAGAAAAGCAAAAGTGCCAACACACGTACAACTCATGTACAACTTTCAAGCATGGATACATTGAACCTAGTCAAAGAAAACCCTAGCCAAAACATATAAATACCCTACCAATTCACACAAATTGGGGAGGGGAGACAGGGGGCAACAAAGGAAGAATAGAAAAACAAGAACAAGAAGGCAAAGAGAAGCAAAAGGTAAAAGAAACAAGAAGGAGAAAAATATTGGAGGAGGCAAAGATCGGAGAAATTGGCGATTCCGAAGGAGGATAAAAACTTGCAATCCTTGGACGCTTGGCACATCTAATTTTTGGCTTCCAAGTTCTTCTCATATCGTCACATCATCCTGTCACATTTTTCTGGGGCTAGCCATTTGACTTGTCATTCACACTTGTGCAACTACGCTTTGACCGGTGCACATTCTTTTTATAACAATATAATACAGTTTTATCATTATCTCCTATTTACATTATTTACTTTGGTTTATGCTTTGTTTGCAGTATAATTCTATTCACGTACGCTTTATTTACATTTCGTATCATTGTTTACATTTCGTTTACATCCTGTTTACGATAACCCCAGCGTTAGCTATAGCTTACGCTAGGGGAAGTCCTGGGTTGATTTGCGTGCAAACCATCCAAGGAACTCTACCTTCGTTCCCTCTTCCAGCTTGCCCTCAAGCGAAGGCAGGGTCCGCTGTGGCTGCCCAACGATCCCTCGGTGTTTGTTTCCTTTCCAGCCTTACACCGACGATTTAGGTCAGTATAGTTTTTGGCGCTAGAAGGAGGGCCACTCTCTTGTTATTGATTAAAACCTCACTACCTGTCAAAACTCCATTAATCTATCCCAGTCCATTCACATTTATCATGGAACCTTCCCAAGTCAACCCGGTAACACTACCAATTGCTTCAAACCCTATGACTGCTATGGAATCCATAACCGTTACTGAACACATAAATCCTCAAGGCCCTACACGCCAATCCCTCAGGCTACAAGGCAAAGGCCCTATTCATGCAACTCTTACACCTGAACAGTATAATTTTATTTGTGTCAAAATCCAAGCCAACCTACCCATTGATTGTATGGAGAGGGAAGCTAAGCAAGAATATGAATTCATCCACAAAGGAGGACATGAGTTTATCCCTTCAGCTTTTGACATAATCCCACTATCTGAAAACCATCATAAACTCATATCCCAACTTCTCATGCTTAAAAATCAAGCCTTACAACTACCTCTCATAGAGCCTCAAGATGAAGAAGATGACTTTGCAGCCCAATTTGAACATGGAGAATCATACCATACTGTTAGCCCCCATGCCCACACAAACCTATTATCCCATCCTTTCCTAGAAGAAACTATGTTTCCTTCTTCATCCACAAACATTCAAGCACCTATTTCCCATTCCATTCCTATCTTCTCCATGCTCAATAACATTCACTCTGATGCATCCACTTCCATAATTCCTCCACCAGCACAGTCTCAACAACTCCCCCAAACCTCAAGTAGTTGGAATACCATCAATCATACCAGCTTCCACATCCACCCATTACATACCCCAGAAGCAAATTCATAGGACACCATTAACTACTCCTACCCAACATATTCAAGGTGTTGCCTCACAACATGTGGCTGGGCAATGGGTTCCACTAGTAGTCTCAGTCCCGAATGCCATCCCACCACAACAAATGTTAGCCCAACAACCTACTTTTCCACAAACAATGCAACAATTAAACCATTATCATCCACAATCAACTCAATCCATTGGTTTGCTACTGCCCAAGAATGGGCAGACATACAAAAAATGATGCACTCGTTGGTAGAAGAATTAAAACGCCTTAAAAATTTCAACAATGAGGAAGTCAAGGTACTAGATTTCTATCAAGATGACCCAATTGACCCCTCAGTTCCACCCTTGACCTTGCCAAAAGGAGTCTCATTACCTCAATTGATCAAGTACAATGGAGAAGGGGACCCAAATGCCCATCTAGTAATATTTAGAACCGAAAGCCTTTTACTTCAAGCATGGCCCCATGTAATCTTGCGAGTGTTTACAATGTCCTTAACCGGAAAAGCCTTAGACTGGTACCGATCTCTACCTCATAGCTCCATATCTTCTTTAGAGAATTTTTTGCATCAGTTTGTCACCCGTTTCAAATAAAATCTGAAACCTGAAGCCACATTAGATAGCTTGATTCAAATTAAATAAGCGCCATTAGAGCCAGTGCAGAAATTTATCCAAAGGTGGAGTGCAACCTTAAACGAACTTCATGAACCTATCCCCGAAACATATTTACTCACTATTATTAAGTCAGCTGTGAATGACTTTATTAAGTCAAAAATTTACTACCTAAAAGCCCACACATTGAGCCAAGCATTTGTACAAATCAAAGACATAGAAGAAGCGGCACAAACAAGTAATGACCCAGCCTACTCAACCTTTAGAAGTCAACACATAAGGAAAGATAAACCCAAAACAATGGTAGCAGCAGTGGCTGAGGGAAAACAACCCATTATCCTAAAAAACTATGAAAGAACAACACCCACTCATACACCTGAAGGCTCCTCAAATAGAAATAACAACATAGGTCATGCACGTACCTTCGAAAGGAAAGATCCTACTCAATACACACCATTGCCCATGAAGCCTTCACAAATGCTTGATCAATTTCTAAAGGCTGGGTTAATTCAACATAAACAAATGTCTCCTGCGGCCTCACAAAGACATGATCGCTTTTGTGAATTGGCCAAAAATCCAGCCTTAGCAACACCCAATGAACCCCCTATCCCAAAAGGCTTTAGGTTGGATAGGTTTTGTGAGTACCATCAATATTGTGGTCATGGGACTGATTATTGCTATGCATTAAAGAAAGACATTCAATGCATGATAGATGAGGGTGAAGTAGTATTCGATGAGGCAAACCCAGTAAGGCCCCAAAACCAATCCATGGGGGTCTACAAGGATCCTCTCAATACCAAAACCAACGATACCCCATATGTGATTAATACTATCCATATGGAAAACAAACAAGACATCCTGCAAAAACCTTTTGTGATTCATGTGCCTCCCAGTATGCAAGGATTCCCCTAGCTTCCACAAACAAGAGGCCTCCCTTTGTTATCAAGGTACCACCCCAGGCACCCACAACACCCTTTATGGTCATAGCTCCACAAACATCGTCCGCTAAGACATTAAACTGGCATGATTCATCCGCTAAGATGTTAAACTGGCATGACGCAGCAACAAAAACCGCTAAGCAACCTTTCGTCATAAGAGTGCCACAACGAGATGACCCCTCACCTACCCAAAGCCCAATACTGGACAACATCTTGATCCCTCCTCCTCCAAGGGTTGACCCCACTAGCAACCCAGCTAGGCCCACCAAATGGGAACGTAAGCACCTCACAACTCCCATGACCGAAGCAAAGGCCACAACTAGCAAATAACAACTGAACACTGGGGCCCCTACCCCCAAGCGAACCAAGCCTAAGTCCCCCTCTCGAGAGGTCTATCTCTCAAGCTTCATGGAGGAAGTTAAAACCAACACAATAGCTAATGACAAGGACTTCGTAGCTGCACTAACCCAAGTAAAACAAGCGCTAAAACAAAAGAACGTAACGATGAGTTTGTACGACCTGGTCATGACTTCAGCCACTCACCACAAAGCCTTGGCTCAAACATTAGCATCCATTCCTATTACAGAGGACATCCCCGCAAATGAAAAATCCATCTGTGCAACGATTTCGCAACACACACCACAAGGATTGGGTTCAAATACCTTAGCCTTTCATGATGATGCAGTTAAAGTTAACCCCGAACGAGGGGAAGTCATAATAGCTCCACTATCCATTAGCATTCATGTTGGGCAGTGCACCATCCGTAGAGTGCATGTTGACGATGGTGCAGCAATGAACGTAGCTCTGTACTCCGTCATCGACAAGCTAGGCCTTGCAAATGAAATCAGGCCAAACAAAACCACATGTCTAAAATCCTTCAATGGATCACATGTCAAGGTTAAAGGTACAATCAACTTAGCCTTTGTAGCCGGAGACTAATTCACTACATCAGCTGAATTCATAGTAATTGATGAAATGCCAGGGTTTAATCTAATCCTAGGACGTCCTTGGCTAGCTCAACTTAAAGACGTATCTTCACCAATCCATCAGGAGATACATCTACCTTACGAGGGTGGTGAGATCATCATACATGGGGATACAACACCATCGGTCATTTCCTCACACATTGAGGTAGGTCAAGGTTTAGAAATTGAGTTCATTAAGCCTAAACAAGAAACCATGGACATACATCAAAATGTGAACCCAACATTGATTCACAACCGAACTAGCACTGAAGAAACCCACGAAGACACAGACATAGGAGCCATTCCTACTGATGTCTCTTGGTCAGAACTACCCTTTGACATCATCGATGAAGGGGAAGGTGAATATAAGATCATACCCATACACCCAGCCCCACACATTAAGCTACAAAAGATCAAGAGACAACTCAACAACTAAAACGAATGATGCAAATAGTCCGAAATGACGTTAAACTATAAACTGTCCAAAATGACGTTAAACTACGAACTGTCCGAAATGACGTTAAACTACGACAAGTCCGCAATGACATTAAACTAGCCATGGTTAGAAATGGCCGATTCCATTTAAAACTTCTTGAAAACATTACTACCTTTGGCCCACCATGGCATAATACTGGTAATCCTTTCTTTAACAACAAATGCAATAGTCCATCAAGACTTTAAACTGATGTACCAAGATCGAAATGGTTTTAAACTAGAGCCAACAAATTATAGATTTACAAACTATCATCATCTTACATTGAATTTTCACCTACAGGTTACAACTTACGATTTATATTCTTGCACGGTTGTTGCTTTCTTTTCCAAGTATTTACCTTACATCTTTCTTTACACTTTAGAAATTTATGTTACATTTAGTTGCACACATATACTCTAGAAAACAAAGAAAAACAATAAAAAACATAAAACTACAAAAATACATGGCCTGAAAAGGCCTTAAACTAGCATACGGCCTAGAACAGCATAAAACTATCACTTTTTGCATTGCCTTTTTTTCATTCATACATCCTAACTCTATGTATGGCAGGTGTTTCTTGATGTTGTTTTCTTCCTAGTTGATTTTTGCAGGATCTCTCAAGGACATAGCATGACCATGCATGTAGCATCATACTTTACACAAGCAAGGTAAGCATTAGTCCACTATGGCTATAAACTGGCACAGACAGTCCTGGATCATGACTTAAAACTGATACCACATAATAGTCTTGGATCATGACTTAAAATTGATACCACAGAGCAATCCTGGATCATGACTTAAAACTGATACCATAGAGTTCTGTCTGGTATGACACTAAACTACTACATCCGTCCACTATGACATGAAACTAGATCCAGAGTGCACTAAGACTATAAACTAGTTTGCCTCTTCATAGTCCGCCATGACTATAAACTATCAATGCACCGTCTGCTATGACGCTAAACTGGCACTGTCCAAGGGGTTATGACGTGAAACTAATCCACAACAATCTGCTAAGACTATAAACTAGCGACATCATTGATGACCAGGCAAAAATTGGAAAAGATCTGTTGTTGCAGTTGGCTATTCCTGTTCCACATAGACTTGTTGCATGATTCATCCCATGGGGCCTAATGAAACTGATGCTGTTCATGATTCTGTTTGCTTTGGAAGCTGCACGCGGTGACTTCATCTCCTGTTTAAAGTGTTTAGCTGATTATTTCATTTGTGGTTTTCTTGTCTTCTCATAGTTGTGTTTGCAGGATGACACTTCTGAGGCGTTCGCGCATAGATGCACTTTATCATGACAACAAGGTATCACATTTTTCTTGACGCACGCGACTGGGTTAATCAATCCGTTCATAAGTACATTCCTGATTCCCGATGCATCCCCTATTTCCCAATCATACTCCCCTTAGCCTATTCAATTACATCCCCCTTTGATACGTTCCACTCATCTCAAAAATCTTGATACACTGTTGCACACTATGACTCTCTAAGCAGTTGCAATGCAAAACACAATACATAGTATATGATGCAAAATGCAAGTGCTGAAACATGAGCACGACACAAAAAAGCAAGCTCTTTCAAAAAGACCAAAATGAAAAAAACAACAAAAAAAGAAGAAAAAGAACAAAAAAAATGGTCAAAGAGAAAAATACACGGAAAAGGTCTTCACGACCCCGTTGACATCATAAACAAAAGATTATTGGCCATTCTCATACAAGCCCCAGGCGAGAAGGCAATTGTCTTGAAAAACAGTTACACTTATGTCTCAAAGAGACCATGTTACACATCATTGCGTGGCTTTGGCTGTTTACAACGGGCCCCGCAAATACTCTATAAGAGTCTCGTTTCTCCAAAGAACGCACCTCCTATCTCTTGGTTCCGAGTCTACCGGAAAAAATGGCTATTGACAAGGACCAAATGACATAACTTGTGCACAAGAGAGCATTCCTCTGCCACAAATCCCAGCAGCAATCATAGCCCTTAACCTCCTAGCTTCCCCGGTTACAATCAATTCCCTTACATCTTGAACCACATTCCCCTCAATCCCATGTACTTTTGAAAATGGTGCGATGACTCCCAGCCAAAAGGCTAATGGTTAATGTTTGATGCTTTCTTTTTCATGGTGTTTGCACTTCTTTGTCAACGCCTCTCAGGTGGATTCCTCCAGACCTCAACAAACAGGGGCCAATGAAACACCATTAATTTCCAGCTTAATACTTTGAACGAAAATTTATTTGTTTACAATTTAAGGATGGAAGCCCAATTGCAGAGGGTAGTAATAGGCACCAAAAAAATACATATTGATGAACAAGTTGTAGGGCTTCAATGCAAGAGCACGGATGGGCACTGGGTGGATGTGCAACCTCTAAAGCAATCTGCAAATGCTGATCCATCCAGCTCCTTCCCTCCTGGATGCTGATGCTGATGCTGTGGAGGCTTACCCTCCCTACGTGCCTGCCACTCCTGCGCTGTTGCTTCTGCCTTTCGTGCTGCTGTTTCTACCACACCACCACTCCACTTTTCTCTCTACCGCGTCTGTCTGCCACCTCGCTCCACCGCCAGCTGCTGTCTTCTCCCACCTACTGCTGATTATTTTCTGCAACGCCGCGCTACTGTGCACACGTTTGCTGCGACGCCGCCACTGCTCCTGCTCCCACGTCGTTGACGTCTCGCTTCCCACTTTGCTGTCCACCGCCGCACTACTGCTTCAGGTGACACACCGCCTCTCTGCTCCCATCGCCTCCCACGGCCTCCACGTCGCTCTCCCTCCATGTCGTCCCTGCCGCCTTGCTATCTGATGTCTGCTGCATCGCTGTCTTCTCCCTCCTGCCACCTCTGTGCTCTCTACTACCGCTGATGTGCCTGCCAACGCCGTGTTCAACTGCGCCATGGCCCAGCACTCATGGATCATGATGGCCCACATCCTGCGTGTCTGTCGTGGCTTTGCCCACTTCTTGACGTCGGCCTCACGTCGGCGCTCATCGTTGAGGCACACCCCCACATGACGGCCATTAACTTTGACGTGCCCTAGGACATGTCCACCTCCCTCTGACATGTTGGCTTCTGTTTTCTGCCCGCTACTCTTCTCCTGGCCGATGTTGTTTCTGCTGCGGCCACCTCGCTTTTCTGCCGTACCTACCATCTCTGCCCTCCCGTCGCCGTGCCTGCCGTGCTGGTCTCTCTGACGCGTCACCCGTCGACTCCCGCTACTACTGCCTCCTGTCGCGTCCCTACCGCAACCGTGCCTAGCACTCCTCTGCCCACAGAGCCTGTCATCCTCCCCATTCGGCCATCCCAGTGACAAAATCACAAAATCACGATCCTGCTCCAACCTTCAAAAAAAAAATTTCACCAAAAACATTAGAGAATTCCAATTTTCAGCCGACCAAAAAAAAATTTAATTAAGGGAGTCGCCACCGCTGGACATCTTTTTAAAAAATTTTCTAAAGTTTTACAACTCAAGGGCTTGTATTTTTAATTTTTTGTATCTTTTATGGGGTCAAATGACCCATAAGTTGTAAAATACATTGAACCTGGCCAAGAAAACAAAAGTGCCAACACACGTACAACTCATGTACAACTTTCAAGCATGGATACATTGAACCTGCAAACCCTAGCCAAAACCCTGGCCCAAACCTGTAAATACCCTACCAATTCACACAAATTGGGGAGGGGAGACAGGGGGCAACAAAGAAAGAACAGAAGAACAAGAACAAGGAGGCAAAGAGAAGCAAAAGGCAAAAGCAACAAGAAGGAGAAGAAGATTGGAGGAGGCAAAGATCAGAGAAATTGGCGATTCCGAAGGAGGATATAAACTTGCAATCCTTGGGCGTTTGGCACATCCGATTTTTGGCTTCCAAGTTCTTCTCATATCATCACATCATCCTGTCACATTTTTCCAGGGCTAGGTGTTTGACTTGCCATTCACACTTGTGCAACTACGCTTTGACCGGTGCACATTCTTTTTAAAACAATATAATACAATTTCATCATTGTCTCCTATTTAGATTATTTACTTTGGTTTATGCTTTGTTTGCAGTATAATTCTATTCACGTATGCTTTATTTACATTTTGTATCATTGTTTACATTTCGTTTACATCCTGTTTATGATAACCCCAGCATTAGCCGTAGCTTACGCTAGGGGAAGTCCTTGGTTGATTTGCGTGCAAACCATCCAAGGAACTCTTCCTTCGTTCCCTCTTCCAGCTTGCCCTCAAGCGAAGGCAGGGTCCGCTGTGGCTGCCCAACGATCCCTCGGTGTTTGTTTCCTTTCCAACCTTACACCGACGATTTAGGTCAGTACATGTGTGTGTAATGTTGATTTTGTTATGTATTGCTACAATTTACAAATTATGTGGCCTTGATCCCTTTTAAACTCTACAAGGTTACATCGGCAACTAGGGCCATGGCCTTTGGTGTAAACACCCTTCCTCTTATGTCGAAAAGTGTTTTGGGAATAGTTAAATTAAATTAATTAATATATCACTTCTTCATGAATATTCTATAAATTGGCAAGCATACTTAGTTATTGTAAAAGTAATTGTTGATTTAACATATGCTTTATAAATATTATTTTGCTTGAAGCTTAACTATAAGTATTTTTGTGTTGCTAAGCATTTCTTCTACTCATGGGAATCTCATTACATGATTTGCCTACCATTAGCCTCTCTGGTTGCATTGGTGGAAATAGGCTCTCACATGCCACATAGGGTTGTAACCAACTGACCTTCTATGATTATGATGATACTTTCCATTGGCCTTTGTGGTTGCATCAATGGAGATGGGCTTCCATATGCCACATAGGGTTGTGACCAATGGGTTATGTGTCAACCATTGGGCTCTATGGTTGCATCGGTGGGATGGACTTCCAAGAAGGTACGTAAAGCATATACCAATAGAATTGATAAGTTATATGATTGATGCACGGTGGAGTAGTCCAACACCCAACCATAAAAGATATGAGTGTTCACGTGCAGCCCACTCAAATTCCATGGATAATGCAATGTGAATATGCTAGTACTTGGTTGAACTTGGGGATCGTTGTCTTTCCACATGGATCTACTATAACCTATGCATATGGTTTAGCTCTTAGTAAGGTGTATGATATATTGATGTTGGTAGGCCATAACTCCTAGTAAACATAAGGTAAATGAAAGTGGTTTCTAGTTCTAAGTAAATAGAAAATGAATCTTATCTAGCCTACATGATGGACATTCATTCCTGACTCTCCGCACACATCTTGGACTTATGTTATCATTACTAGAATTACCAAGTACCTTGCTACTAGGAAAACCAAGCAATAATACTACTAAGTTATCAAACAATCACACTTTATGCTCAAAATTAGTCGTATCCATTCCACTTAATAACAATAAAAATAAAGTTCATGGAAAAGTAAATAGTAACTAAGAAAATAGTAATCAATACGCTAAGTGAAAATAGTAAACATTATTCTAGGTAAATAGTAAAGAAACTAACTGGATATTACAATGGGAAAAGAAATCTTGATCTTTATTATTATTCACACTTGTGTCCAAGTACAAGATGCTTGAATAAAGACTTTGTACAATCACTCAACACCACACTATGGGCATACACTCTATTGCTAAGCTACAAAAATAAACTACAAGAGTTTTGATAAGGAGGAATGAAAATTGTTGTTTAGACCATGTGCCTAAGTCTCATATTTATAGGCTTGCTGTGATATTGAATATCTGACATTATAACTTATGTCATGATATTGGAAATTCAATATCGCAGCTCCAATATTGGATGCTTGAGACCATAGCCATATAAATAATTGATTTATCATATGCCCACAACTAACTAAAAACTCATCCTCTAGTTAAAATAAAATGAGGATGGAGTTTCAAGGTAGATTTACATGGCACTGACTACTATATACATGATTCTTAAATGTTGCAATTGTGTTTACAAAATGACACAAGATATGACATGATAATTTTAACAAAAAAACAAAATTTGGTGAAGCTTGATGTACTCTAGGTAGTTCCTGGTGGCAAGGGCTCTTCCATTGGTTGCTTTGCCTTGTCGCCAAGCTTCTAGAACTTGTATCGATTTAGGAGTTCCTGAACCTTTTCCTCCTCCATTCTTCTATCATGTACCATCCACACTTATTATGCAATGTGTGATGGAGAAAGTACATCCCGTGGGCATGACAGCTACAAAAGCATTTGATTAGCCTTAACATACCAGGCTACAAACTACCTCCTTCCTCTTCAAATGCTCTAGTGTTCTCACATAATTCATGATAATCAGATCATCTTCTAGTCAAGTTTGATATTGCATCTTTTTATCCTTGGTAGCTAGCCATCACTACTTCCAATTCATATTTTTCCACTTGAGTTTCTGTAAGGCATCCTTATGATCTACAAACTTCTTTCATACAAAGCATATGTGGCTACTAGTTATTGTTCTAGCTCATTCCTAGACATACTTATTATCAACATGGCTAAGTTAGTGTAACAAAGGTTAGCTAACCTCATGTACTCTTTCAGGTCCTTAATCTATAGGTCTTTATTTTTTAGTTCTTCTTGGTTAACATGGGCATGATTATCTAGAATGGGTTGTCAGTTAGGATTTTGCGCTGAGATGGAGCTAATTCTAGTTTTGGCCATCTAGATCTCTTTCTTGTTGATTTCTGAAAAATCATTTTTTCAATACTTCGATATCGGGGTGGTCGCGATATCAAGTACATGATATCAGGTATGCGATATCGCAGCCTGAGATGTGATATCATACATTCGATATCACAGGGTTACTCCCAGATCTATAAATACAACACCTAGGTGCACAATTGGAAGTTCTTAGCAGTCAAGTAGCAAAACTCTTACAGTTTGTCCATTTGAGAGTTAGAATATTATCCAAGTGCCAACAACAAGAGGTCTAAGTGTGAATGGATCTTTATTTAAGCATCGATATACATGAACACACCATTGTGTTGGCAATAAAAATGAACTCTTTAATTCATTCCTTGTAGCACTTGAGACTTTCTTTCTTATGCATTTATATTTTATACAATTTACATAAATGTTATTTATATAGCAATTAATTTTGATCAATTAAGAAAATCATTAAAATACACAAGCATGAAACATGTGTGTGATACTTGGTAGCTTAGAAATGATTAGCATTTGACAACCCAACAATGTTCACATGAAGTTCAAGATGTGTCTAGGAAGTGGGAGCAGTTACTTGTGTTAGGTTATATTAGACCATAACTTACTTAGTAATTAATCACTCTTACTTTCATCTTTGTTCTAGGTGAGTAATTTTATAAAAATAAAAAATAATAAAAATCTTATGCCTCAGTCACACTTAACCATACAATTGCATTCCACAAGTGGGATTGGGAAGACAACGAATGAAGAACACACATGCACTATTTAGCTATAGCATATTGTCGGCACATTTGGCCATTTCATGGAATAGTAAGGAATTATATTATTTACTTGAAAAGCTTTGTTGAAGAACGTACTTAAAATATGAGTAATGCTAAAAAAATCATTGGAAAGGTCTCAAATTAAAAATCCCTGTTAGTCCCTGGTAGTTCATGAGCACTATTGTTAAGCTCAGTTTTATATTTGGCCCTAATCTAACTTCTGGAACTTTGATTCTCGGAGGCCATTCCTGCCTTGCGAAAATCCAAAAAATAAAAATAAAAATCAGTAGTGCCTCCATCGTCTTAAAGATTGTGCAGCAATGAGAGTGAGAGGAGGAGAAGGCAACCGTTGGTCCATCGATTCCTAACACCATACGCTTGCAGAATGCGGAAATGGTGGTGGAGCAAACACACATATAGGTAGAGATGATAACCAGGGGGTGCAGTTGCAGGTGAAGGTGAAGGGGATGTAAATAATGTGGATAATCAGTGGGTTTCACTGGAGAGCTTTGTTACTGCCGATTTAATTTCTAATATTTTCAAATTCATGGACAACCGTAAAGATGTCATTCGTCTTGCAGCTATTTCTTGATATTTCTTTGGCATCGTGCTTAAAAAGGACCTCCAATAAATCGAAATTGCATTTCTAAAGCCATTTATGCTTTCAGTCTATTCCCAATCGTGGTGTTCCAGAAAAATCATGTTTTTACCAGAGCAGTAGGAGTGCAAAACCGACAGCTGCACAGTACTTATCATGACGTAGACGGGCACCAAGAAAACTGCCATCGCCATGGGCATGGCCAAGTCCCTGAGTGACAAAACCACTTTACCATGGACATGGTAGCAGGAGACAAGAAAAATTGAAACCCTCATCAACACGCAAAAATAGAATCACATTTCGTTGAAACCCCGATCTCATTATCAGATTTTCTTGATAATATCAGGCATCTTCATCAAATTAAACTACTCTCTTCTCCAGCACTGCTGCTGCATCAGCGAGCGCTTGTTCTGTGCAGCAGTCTACATCGATAGCTGAGTGATTGCATCATCAAATCCTACTGGCCTCTGTACTATTTTACGAATTTCATCGACAACACGCGAGAATACATTTTAGTTGCTGCATTAACTGCTTCGAGAGAAAACTTTGTAATGGTGAACCTACAATCCGAAATTTCCTAGAACAGCAGCAGTGCCCGATGTTGACGCATTCGTTATCACCATACCGATCCACTGAACATGGCAATAGAGACATGAAGGTACACTAAGACAGATGTACAACCGAATCAGCAGAGTAGGAGATATTTTAACTGATGCTGGAGTTGCAGTTTTATACATCGCTGAAGACTTACCATTAATTTAATTATTCCAAGTGCTCGGCTGAAGACTTACCATTAATTTAATTATTCCAAGTGAATGAAGCTCTCATAATATTGAGGTCTTGAATTTATTTTTCAAACATTATTGTATAAGTTATTACCCATAAAATATTTGTAATATTTACAAATATCAATATTAGCATAAATTCCTCCTAACTTTATGTATAACTTCCTAACTACATAACTTCCCAACTAAATTGGTGAGAAATATCTCCTAACTAGCATCGTATCCATACAAACTTCTCTATCAAGCTAAGGAGATGGCCACATAGGATATTAAATCTAAAGTATAAGTAAGTTGTTAAAGATGAAATAGAACAAAGTTGTTCTACTTCAGCCAAATAAAGAACATAGAAGAGGCTACACAAAATAGCCATGACCCCGCCTACTCAGCCTTGAAGAATCAACATACCAAAAAACATAAAGAAAAGGCTAAAGCAATAGTAGCAGCAGTAGCAGAAACTCGATCTACCAAAATGGGACAGCAACGCAGACCACCTACTGCCCCTGCCAACTATGACAGAACTACTCCCGCACACACACCTGAATCATCTACCACACAAGATAATAACATAGGTTACACATGTACGTTCAAGAGGAAAGATCCTACTCACTACACACCGCTCCCCATGAAGCCTTCTCAATTGTTAGATGAACTTTTGAAGGCTGGAGCCATCAAACACAAGAAACTGTCTCCAGCAACAGCCCAGAGGCATGACCAATTCTATGAATTGGCCCAAAACTCAAGCTTGGCAACTCCAAATGAGCCTCCTATTCCAATAGGCTTTAGATTAGATCGATTTTGCGAGTACCATCAACGGAATGGGCACGGTACTGATTATTGTTTCACTCTCAGACAAGACATACAACGTATGATTGATAGGGGTGAAGTAACATTTGATGATGCGAACCTTGTTAAACCATAGAATCAATCTATGGGCGTGTACACAGATCCCCTTAATACTAAGGAAGCTCCTTACGTCATTAACACGATCCATATCGTAAGTGAACAAGGAATGCCCAGAAAACCGTTCGTGATTCATGTTCCTCCTATAGCGTCAACATAATCACCACAATCTTCGTATTCCACATACAATCCGCCTACACCTACAAAACCATTCGTCGTTCTTGTACCCTCTGTCAATGTAATCGTAAATGTGCAACCGCCTACCCAGCCCACTCCCTTTGTGGTCTGGGTGCCACCCGCAGTCTCAACCATAGAGGTACCAACACAAAACCAACCAACTCCCTTCATAATCAAGGTACTCAAACACCCTGATCTTCAACCCCCTACTCCTCAACCACAAACCAAACCGACTCCCTTCGTAATCAGGGTATCCAAACACCCTAATCTTCAACCCCCTACTCCTCAACCACAAGCCAAACCGACCCTATTCATCATCAGGGTGCCTAAACATCTTGACACACAACCACCTCCAACTGTTCAATCGCAATCCCGACCCGCTCCATTCGTAATCCACGTCCCAAAACAACCTGATGTTCAAGCTCCAATAGTTCCTCCACGACCCTTGCGAGAACATCTCGCTAACAGACTTACCAGGGAACTGTTCGAAAAGGAACGTCAAAGTCTTGAATTGGGTGCACCGAAACCCACTCCGTTAAATGTTGTACCTATGGCTCTAACAACCGGCGAGCCGAGCACAAGTCATGAAAACAAAAAATCAGGAACACTAAATACATCAAACACAAACAACCACACGAAAGCCATTCCACAAGAGGTACAGCTGTTGGGTCTAATGGACCAAGTCTCAACGAACATACCAAACACTAAAGACTTAGCCAGTGCCCTAACCTAGGTCACACATGTGCTAAAAAAAAGTACATCCTTAAGTCTGTATGATCTAGTGATGACTTCTCAGGTGCACTGTGAAGCCTTGGTACGAATGCTCATTTCGATCCAGGTTAGTGAGGATCTACCTGCCACTGAACCATCAATTCATGCACTAATGTCTCCACAACAAAGATTAGGTTCCGCATCACTAGGCTTTCATCCCGAAAACATTAAAATAGATGAAAAAACGGGAGAAGTCACCACTGCCCCTATGTTCATAACCATTTAGGTAAACCAGTTTAAAATACATAGGGTCCATGTTGACGATGGGGCAGCCACTAATGTAATACCTCTCCCCGTCATCGAAAAATTAGGCCTCATAGAGCAGATTCACCCAACGGCAACAACGTTCCTAAAATCCTTTAGTGTATCATGTGTTGTGGTTAAAGGCACAATCACTTGGATTTCATAGCAAGGGACTAGTTCCCCACGTCAGCTGAATTTGTAGTCGTAGACGAGATGCCTGGATTTAACTTGATATTGGAACAACCATGGTTAGCTGAATTAAAAGCAGTTTCTTCATCTATCCACCAAGAGATTCACTTACCCTATGAAGGTGGTGAAATCATCATACATGGTGATACGGCTACACCTAACACCTCTGCACATGTAGGCACAAACCAAGGCTCAGAGGTTGAATTCAATGAGCCTAAATAGGACAACACTACCCTCAAGCTTAAACAAGATGCCACACCTATCGAAAACCAAAGTGATAACCAATCCCCAAACTGTGATCCCCCAGAAGATACAGAAACATTACTGAACATGGAAACATCAGAGCATGCTGACATAGGAGTTATTCCCCCAGATGTCTCATGGTCTAAATTGTCGTTTAACATAATTAGTGAAGGAGATGCTGAATATATAATTACACCGACATGCCCAACACACCATGTCAATCTGCGAAAATTAAAGAAGTTACTCAACCATTAAACAACAATCATCCGAAATGACGCTAAACTACAATCGTCTGAAATGACGTTAAACTACCACGTGTCTACAATGACATAAAACTAGCCACAGTCAGGAATGGCCAATTTCAAAAAAAAAACCCCCACCAAAACAGTTTAAATTTCTCTTCTTTTCTTATGGCCTGAAATGGCCTTAAACTAGGATGTTGTTGCACGCATGGCCTAAAATGGCCTTAAACTAGAACAAGTCACAATTCCATTTCTTTAAAATTACATTCCTGGTTACATCCCTGCTCTACCAATTATTATTCCCCTTACATTTCTTCTACACTATTTTCATTTCAGTCACATTCACATTTATATTTACAAATAGTTAAAAAAAACAAAACAAAATAATAAATAAATAAAATATCTTTTGTGATTACACTTGCGTTTATCAAAAGTTTGGACAAAATCTAAAACAAAAAAAAAAAAACTGGAACAACATAAAACGCTAAAAAAATGTATAAATATATAAATTAATAACATCAAATGTTTACATTGTATCACACATTCGCTTTCATACAGTCTACAAATTTCAACATAAAAAAAAGAAATGACTAAGATAACAACAATAATATGTTAAATTAAACATTAGCGCTAGGAGGAGCTTGGTCCCCAAATTCCTCCGCATAATCGAGTCCCATCCCACTGGGCCAGCCTCATCATCAACACGTCCCTGCATAAAACAAAATCCCAGGTAAGCAAATTAAAAATTTATAAAACAAACAAATGAAAATAACCATCAACAAAACATAAATATCCAAGAGAGAACCAGCAAGAGAAATAATAATAAAATAAATAAGGGTGTTTAATCCTTAAGGGGAACATAGAAATTCGTTAACTAAGGCCAACATCAGAAGGATAACATGTGCAAAATTATGATTGATAGTTTATGTTACAACCATAGGTTTGGTAAGAACAGCTCATAGCTCGCATTACCCTGGAAAAGTGAGTCACGTAACTTAGAGGGGAGTAACTCACGTAACTTAGGGGAGTAACTCACGCTTTGGAGGAAAATGCCTAAATGCCAAACTTTGGGCCTCAAATGTGCCATTTTTCTAAGGATAGTTTATTCCAGACCCCAAAAATTTCAGCGTAAGCAAGTGTAAAACGATGATTAAACAAGTGCCTTTTGTTATACGTAAACAAGTGCATTTTACTGAAATTCCTGGTTATTCCCCCAATTGAAATTTTCGTCGGCATCCGGCCAACTCTGTCCTTAGTCAAATTCACTTTCGCTCAATGGCCTGATTTGACTAACACATGGCCTGCTGAAATTGCCTGTACCCCATTTAAGCAGGTCTATCTTTCTTCCTCCAAGCTAAGGACTGTACAACAGACTTTAAAATAGTTGAACGAGCAAACCTCAAGCATCCATCTGTCATCGTGTTCATGACTTACGACCCACGACACTGACCCTACTTTGTTGTTTTTTTTTCCTGTTGTCAGCGGAACTATAAAAGAAAAAGAGAAAAACACACGTGAACGTGCGAGTCATCGCTGAACCTATGGCGCTCCTAAAGGCAGGCGAATCCATACAAATGCAATGTTTTCCTTGCATGCCAGTCCAAAGCTCGATTTCCACATCACTCATACTCGCCCCTTCGGCCTTCCGTTACCATAGTATTTAGATATTTGTACTCCCTGGTCTTCTGTGATCCGCCTCCAGAAACATGTTTCAACGAAACGGTTTTAAAACCTTCTTACCATATCGATAACTCTATCCAAGTTGCTGGTCAAGTTCCGTGATTTCCCAATTTGGTGAAATAAAACACCAATTCGAGCAAGACTATATGTTAGCTTGTTAGCTTGGAATTGAAAATTTTTACCACCTGTTATTTGTTATAAAATGTTTTACCGCAAGCATTTTAACAACACTGCGCGGTGTCTCCAGCGCATTGATTAGCAAATATTATTAGCATCGATATCTGGTTACAGAATATGACTATTAGCACCCATATTGAAATAAATCAACTACAGCACAATGAACTTAGAGGCTGACGTTTGATGACCGTTTGATGGATCGAAATAACAATATTGCTATAATATGGGTGAAATGGCTGGGAGCTCAATATTACTATTTTGATATTGTTATGGGGCTAGACCATACTAAATCCAGCGGCGATTCCCGTGCCACGGCCACCATGCCCAGAGCCCAGAAATCCAAAAAATCCATACTTGACCTCCTTCCATCGCCGCCCTTGAAAGAACTATTATTCGTGTTGCAGCTTACCAAAGTTACTCCCACCACTAAAATGGCAGCTGACTCACACCGAAGATGACAGCTAACTCACGCTACGAAATGGTGGTGCACTCACGCTGCAAAACGGTGGCTGACTCACGCTACAAGACTTTATATTTCAACCTTAGAGCGTCAATTCATAGGATAACCCATAAACATTGATAAAATTTTAGCAAAGTGTTGGTTATTGGTAGCGGATCAACAAAGCCGATGTTGGCTAAAAGAATTATTCATGTTACTCACGCTGCCCAGGGCCAGTTGTTCACACTGTCTAGGGCATGTTACTCATGCCTCCCGGGGCAAGCAACTCACGCTAGGGTAATTTGCGCTACCAAGGAAATTCACATGCATATCAGGGCATCGCTCATGACGACACTAAAACCCCTGAAGCAACCCCCAATAAATCGTTTTGACTCCCAATTAATCACACTAGCTGATTTCCAAAAAAAAAAAAAAAGGTAAGAAAATAATCCCAAATGTGATTCGAAACACAAATGCCCTGGAACACGGTGAGAGGACGTAGGAAATGCGATCGCTTCCAGATAATTAAAATTCAAAACGCCCTCATACACTGAAATACGGTGGTTCCGATAACTCAGATACTGCCACTCGTTGGTGTTCTGCTACGAAAATTGAAAAGAAAAGAGGCAACCAATAAACCTGCGTAGGTTCCAACCCATGAAGAAATCCTTGGTTGCGGAAGGCGTGGCAGTAGCTCCTTGCTCTCTTCCTCCTTGCTCTCTTCCACAAACATTAAGCTTTCCTGCCTCTTCCCCTTCCTCTGTTGGAGCTTCCCCTTGCCCTTCATCCTGCTCTGTTACTCACGTTGTTTCTGCTCTGTTACTCACGCTGTTTCTGCTCTTTACTCACACTGTGGGGTTCCTGGTTACTCACACTGCAATCAAGTTACTCACGCTGCCGAGAACAAGTTACTCATGCCAGAGTAATCCATGCTATGTCTTTGTAACTCACGCTACCCTCTGTGTAACTCGCTGCACCCAGTGAGTCATGCTACCTTTTTTTTTTAATTCCTTTATCATGTTGGTTCATCTTATTTCTCTTCTCTTCTATTTTACTTTGTTGTGCCTTTTATTTATTTATTTTACTTTATTGAATTTTCCATGATTTCAAGATAGTTTTCTGAAGTAAGGCATAAAAGAAAAAGAAAATAATAATAATAATAATAAAAAAAACCATGAAGACCGAAAATCTACGAAACCATGAACATCATTACATTTTCATGAAACGTGAATACAATGAATCGACCCTGTATGGACTTAAACTGCCACATTATCGGCCTGGTATGGCATTAAACTACCATTACATTCCACAATTTTGTTAGACTAATCATGTGAAACTCATCTACACTTAAACCTTCCTCATCGAGAAAATGTTGTTTAAATTAGCAAGAACAACCATATGGATAGCAAGAACCTCTTTTCAACATTGTCTATCAACGAACCACATGGGGCCATTCAACGAGAAGTCAATCTAGAATCCATTGATCTAGATTCATCATCAATTTATGACAATTTCATGGCATCCACTCAAGGAACACTAGACTACCTAAGAGATATGACTAAAACTTTGGACTTAGAAGCAGACACCATCATTGAGGACCCCATCATCGAAATCCCCATCACCATGTCTAGTGGCAAGGTTAAAACATTAAAACTAAGTACTCTACTAGATCTGAAAAATTGTCAATGACATTACACAAGTGCTGAAGAATAATATCAAAACATTTGCTTGGTCGTATACCGATATGTCAGGGTTGGACGCTCGCATCATCCAGCATAACATCATCCTCGATAAAAAACTTAGACCAATAAATCCAAAAGCACGAAAAGTTAGGCTTGAGGTAGCGTTGGTAGTTCGTAACAAAATCATAAAGCTCTATTACGCCAATTTCATCCGAGTTGTTGACTATGCCGATTGGGTATCCAACATTGTTGTAGTCCCTAAGAAGAATGACAACATTCGCATATGTATTGACTTCCATAACCTCAACGTAGCCACTATAAAGGATGACTTCCCGCTACCCAGTATCAACCAACTCGTTGACTCAACTGCTGGGCATGCATTGTTATCCTTTATGGACAGATTCTCGGGATACAACCAAATCAGGATCAACCCAGAACACCAACTCAGGACGACCTTCATGACACCTTGGGGCACATTCTATTATACAATGATGTCATTCGGTCTCAAAAACGTGGGTGCCACATATCAACGGGCAATGACATATATATTTAATGATTACATGCTTGATTCGCTCAATGATTATGTAGACGACATTGCGGTCAAGTCCAAAACAACCGAAGAACATGCAAAGCATTTATATTTGGTACTTAAACGTTGTCTCAAATACGACCTTAGGCTTAACCCAAAGAAATGTGTTTTGGGGTTAAGACGGGAAAAATGCTTGACTTCATACTCTCCGAAACAGGAATACGAGTAAACCCCGATAAGGTTAAAGCAATAACTAGCATGCAACCACCTAGGAACCTTATCGAATTATGTGGTCTACAAGGTAGACTGCAATTCATTAGACACTTTATCATAAAACTAATAGATAAGCTAAAACCCATGCAACACTTGCTACGAAAGAACATTCATTTTCAATGGACTCAACAATGCCAAGAAGCCTTTGAAAGCATAAAGATGGAATTGGCTCAACTGCCAACGGTTCATCCCCCACAAAGCGATAAACCTTTCTACATCTACCTTATGACATCGAATACATCTATTGCATCCATGATTTGCCAAAAATGAGAAGATGGACTCGAGATCCTCGTTTACTATTTAAGTCATGCCTTGGTTGCCCACGAACAATGATACAACGAAGTGGAGAGATCATGCTTCACCCATGTCTTTTCCTTGAAAAAGTGGCTGCATTACCTCTTCTGCAACCAAGTCAATATCATTTGCAAAGATAACGTGCTCTGAGTTATCACCAACAACATCTACGAATCAAGTAGGTTAGCCAGATGGAAGGCAATGATTGCAAAGTTTGACCTATGTTATGTTGCCCAATCCTCTACTAAGGGTCAAGCAATAGCTAATCAGCTGACCGCGTCACCGACACGAGGTTAAGCAACGATCAACCTTGAATTCCCCGACAAAGACATTAACAGCATAGATGTAGTGCCTGATAACTATGATGCCATCTTGTACTTCGACGGAGCATCCACCTCCCAAGGGGAAAGTGCTGCAGTCATCATAACATATCCCTTGAAAGAAATTCATCCCTTTGCCTATCGACTAATCTTCCCTTGCACCAACAATGTGGTAGAGTACGAAGGTCTTCTTAGAGGTCTTATAGTGGCACTAACTTCAGGAATCACACATTTTGTAGTTCGAGGTGACTCACAGTTGGTAGTTAATCAAGTCATAGAGATCTACACATGTAAAGCTTCGCATTTGCAACCATGCTGTGACCTAACTAAACACTTGTTAAAATGACTAATCAATGTAGATGTGCAACATATTCCTAGGAACGAAAATACCATTGCCGATGCACTTGCCACACTAGCCTTGAACATGACACCTGAGATGCTTCATGTGTTGCCTAGTTCCATAACAAATTGTGCCAAACCTATGACCAACGCCCTTGATGAAATACCCATAGTGTTCGCCAGCACTACACAAGCAATAGAGTGGTACGACGACATAAAAGAGTACCTTCTACGAGGCGAACCACCACAACATTTGACGAGTGCTAAAAAGGATGCGGTGTGAAAACGCTCTAGGAAATATGCATTAATAGGAGACACCTTCTGTCGCAAGTACTATGAAGGCATTCTGTTGACATGCGTTAGTAGCATCGATGGCCAAACGATCGTAGAATAGGTTCACGAAGGACTGTGCGGAGGGCATATAGCACCCAAAGCAATGGCAATGAAAATCAGATGTTTAGGCTATTACTGGCCACACATGGAGTATGATTGCTTCTCCAGGGTCAGGAAATGCAACATTTTCCAAAGACACGGTAACCTAATACACGTACCACCTAATGAGTTTCATACTGTGCAAATCACATGGCCATCCCAAAAATGGGGATTAGACATTAGTGGCCCTATAACACCACCATCCTTAGCAGGACATAGCTTCATCATCACTACGACCGAATACTTCACAAAATGGGTAGAGGCTATTCCTCTTAGGAAAACCACGTCTAAATATATCTGCAACTTCATATTGGAAAACATCGTAACTCGCTTTCGTATCCCAATGATCATAGTCACCGATAATAGGCCACAGCTTAGTAGTACAGATACTAAAAACTTTAGAGACAGCCTAGGTATTAAACACTCATTTTCATCACCTTATTACCCACAAAGTAATGGCCAAGCAGAATCTACGAATAAAATGATCATCATGGTGCTCAAGAAAATGCTAAATCAGGGCAAGAGATGATGGCATGAGTAGTTAATCTATGCACTATGGGCATACTAAACAATGCATCGAACGTCCACAGGTAAAACACCATATAGTCTGGTATACGGATCTGAAGATGTGTTACCTTTGGAGTTATAGGTTCCCTCACTGCAGATAATATTCTCTAGTATCCTCGACGAAAGCCAAAACAACGAACTGCGCATCGCTGATCTTGACTCGGTGGAGGAAGAAAGGGTACAAGCACTTGATCAAATCGAATGGTACCAGAGACAACAACGGCGACATCATCAACATGATCCACATACATAGTCAATCAAGGAAGGTGACCTAGTTCTCAAGATAGTCGGTGAACACTTAGATAAATTCTTAGCTAACTGGAAGGACCTTACTTAGTCACTAAAGCCTATGACAATGGGGCATTCAAGCTTGCCGACATGGACGAAAACAAATTGGCCAATCCTATGAATCACATGTACCTGAAACCATTCTACGTCTAATAATCTCAAGGTACGTGGCATCACAACCTAAAACTGATACCATAGAACGGTCTTGGCATCATGACCTAAAACTGATACCATAGAAAAGTCCTAGAGTTATGACTTAAAACTAGCACCATAGAACGTCCTGGCGTCATGATGGTAAACCGACACCATAGAGCTCTGTTCGACATAACACTAAACTGTCACTCTCATCTGACCGAGTCCACTAAGACTATAAACTAGCTCGCCTCTCCATATTCCGCCACGACTATAAACTAGCATGGAATTATCCGCTACAATGCTAAACTAGCAACGTCCAATGGGTTATGACATAAAACTAATCCACGAGAGTTCGCCAAGACTATAAACTGGTAACTTCTTCACTGGCCTACCAATCTATAGCTGAAATCAAATGGCATTTCATCATCAACCTGCTCAATGAATTCATCACATGGACTCCAACAATATCGCTACTGCTTAATCTTGTTTGCCTGTAGTTGCATGCGGTGTTCCATCCCATCAGTTGCATCCATGTTTAAAGTGTTAAACTAACTCATTCACTTATGGTTTTCTTTTCTTCTTGGAGTTGTGTTTGCAGGATGATACCTAGAGGTGTTCGTACACGAATACACTTCATCACAACGACAAGGTATGACATTGTTCCTGATGCATGTAACCAGGTTAATCAAACCGTTCACAAGTACATTCCCAATTCCATGAATGTTCCTCATTCCCTAGCATGTTCTCTCTACTCTGTTCAGTTACACCCCCTTTGATACATCCCATTCATCTCCAAAATTATGGACGCGTTGTTGCTCACTGTAACTCTCCAACCAGCGACAACACAAAATGATGCATATCACATGACACAAACACGAGTACAAAACTAACAGCAAGCTCTTTCCAAAGATCAAAAAAAAAAGAACAAAGAAAAACTCAAAGAGAAAAATCCATCACAAGACCCATTGACACTTCCCATACAAGCCCCCAGGTAGGAAGGTACTTTTCTTGGAAGAAAACACTTGTGTCTCAAACAATCATGTTGCATCTCACCGCGTGGCTTTGGCTGTTGGACAACGGGTTTCCTTTGACACTCAATAAGGGTCTTGTTTCTCCAAAGAACACACCACCTCAGTACATGGCTTTGATTGTGATAATGAGTTCTCTTAAACAAGATACAAGAGTCTTGTTCCTCCGAAGGACATGCATCCCATGCCTTGGTTCCATATCCACTAGATACTAGCTATTGACAAGGACCAACATGATGTGATTCACACAAGAGCATTCCTCTTCCCAAAGTTAAAAAAAAACATCCCTTTATCAATCCCCAATCTCATGGTAACACACCTTCTCCCTATATATCTCAAAACCTCATTTCCCAATCCCATGTACTTCTGAACACGGTACGATGACATCTGGCCAAGTGCCGATGGGCAATGCTTGGTACTTGGTCGTTCATGGTGTTTTGTACTTCTTTGTCGATGCCTCTTGGATAGATTCCTCTAGACGTCAACAAAGAGAAGCCAATGAAACACCATAAACTTTTGGCCTAACACTTTCAAACAAAATTCAAGCTAAGCCATGCTATTGCCCAACATAAGTACAGCATGACCAAATTTGAGAGTCTCCAAAATGGCATGGAATGACATTCAATGGAGCAAGAAAGGTCCACCTGGGTCCCATAGGCAACTGCACCAGTTTTTTGCATCCAGAATCAATGGTTTCGAGCTTAAAATACTTCATCTTCGCTGGGTACACTTTGGTTACATTTTCTTACGTTGCACAACGTAAGCCTTAGTGTCACCAACTTTTGGAGCCCCAAAACTAAGCCAAAATAGGCCAAAATTGAGCACAAGGATCCCCCATAACCTCCACTAATGGTTGCCAAGGTCCCTAGCCCTCAGAATCTTGATTTTGGGCTCAAAAATACACTTTTTTCACTACTCACGCCGAGGTCATGCCCATCTCACGCCCAGCTCACGCTCACGCCCAGGTCATGCCCAGGTCATGCCCAGCTCACGCTGATAGCATGAACCCAGCATGAGCTGCTAAAAATGGCCCAAAACATTTCAGACGCATGCCAAAAACATGTCAAGACAAGATCCAGTAGCCGATCCAAGCGAGCCGGAATCAAATTTTGATTGCAAATTCATTGTAATTTTTATTGTAAGCTTCACCATATGTGCGCTTGTCAAGCCATTACGCTCCTTCCATGGGCGTAAGCTAGCTTGCATTGTAAAAAATAGTGCACTCAGTTTGGAATGTAATTACCCATCTACACCTGTCATGGGATCCATTTTTCTTGCATCTCGTAGCCACTGATCTGATTCATTCCTACGCCCAAGACAAGTAGATAAATACCTTGTTCAAACACATAAATGGGGTTTGGTTTTGGCAAAAATTTGGAGTAAGAAAACAAGCAATCCTGAGCCAAGACGCACATGATTCCAGCACTTGTAAACACCACGCATCGGGGCTTGGCGTCTGACTTGCAATGCAACTACGGTTTGATCGGTGCACATTTCATTGATTAAGACAACATTGTTCATTATTTTACTATCCATTGTGTTATTCTGATTTATTTTCTGCATTTTCTATTCCATTGCATCTTCTTGCGTACATTCTGTTCACGGTCACATCCTATTACATTCATTACACTCAGTTACATTCATTACACTATTATTTTCGTTATGCTCTTTTATTTTCTCTGTTTTATGCTTGTGACGATAACCCTAGCGCAGGCCATAGTGTACACTCGAGGAAGTCCTTGGTTGATCTGCGTGCAGACCATCCAAGGCACTCTACCTTCATTTTTTTCCAGTGTGCCCTCATGCGAAGGCAGGGTTTTTTGTATCTCTCTGGAGATCTTTTGACGTTCGTTTCCTTCCAGCCTTACGCCGACGATTTCAGATAGCACAGTAACACATCATTCTTTGCATGATAGTACGTCCATGTCATCTATTCCTACACATCGAATTATTAGTAGGTCCTTATTAAGAGACTAAAATTATCTTAATCTATACATTAAATATTCATCCATCCTACTGCATTATACCACATTTTTTCAATAGATTTTAGGGTTAAGGTTATTAGAGTTTTTACAATTTAGGATTACATGATTAGGATTTAGTGTTTGAGGGTTTTTAGGATTTAAGGTCTAGGATTTTAGGATTTACCATTTAAGGTTTTTAGGGTTAGGAGTATGGTTTAGGGTTTAGGGTTTATGTTTTACAATTTTTACGATTTAGGGTTTTAGGTTTTTAGGATGTAGGGTTTTGGTTTTAAGGTTTTTAGTGTTTATAGTTTTGGATTTTTAGGGTTTAGGTTTCAGGGTTTTTACACATTATGATTTTTTATGAATTTAGATTTAGGATTGTAGTTTAGGGTTGTTTAATATTTAGGGGCTTTTACGATTTAATTTTTAGATTTTAGGTTTGATGATTTTTAGGGTTTAGGGATTAGCGTTTTGTACCATTAAAGGTTTAGGATTTTTTAGTATTTAGGATTTTGTGTTTAGTGTTTTTATGGATTATGGTTTTTAGGGATTAGGATTTAGGTTTTGGATTTATGGTTTATGTTTTTTAAGTGTTTAGGATTTAAGGTTTGTGTTTTAGCATTTAGGTTTTATGGTGTTTAGGATATATGATTTTTTATAATTTAGGGTTTAGGATTTTTAGGATTTTTTATTTAGGGCTTTTAGGGTGTAGTTTGTTTAGGGTTTAGGTTTTAGGGTTTATAAGGTTTTTAGGATTTAAGATTTATAGTTTAGGATTTAGGTTTTAGGATTTAGGGTTTAGGAGTTTTAAGGATTTATGATATAGGGCTTTTAGCATTTCTTATGATTTATATATTAGAATTTTTATGATTTATGCTTTGTGGTTTTAGAGTTTAGGATTTTGAGAATTTAGAGTTTGGGATTATTTAGGATTTAGGGGTTTTTATGGATTAGTATTTTTGAGGTATTAGGATTATTTACAATTTAGGATATAATGCTTAGGCATTAGGATTTAGATTTTACAATTTTTAGAGTTTAGGGATCATGATTTTGTATGGTTTAGGTTTTATGATATTTTAGTATTTGGTTTTTTAGGGATTAGGGTCTAATGTTTAGAATTGAGAATTTTGGTTTTAGGTTTTAGAATTTAGAATTTTTAGGATTTAGAGTTTTTTAGCGTTTAGGGTTTAGGATATGGTATTTTTAGGGTTTAGGTGTTACGATGTCTTAGGATTTTTGGTTTTTTAGGGTTTAGAACTTATGGTTTATGGTTTAGGATATTTTAGTATTTATGATTTATGGTTTCTAGGATTTATGATTTATGGTTTATGAAGGCTTTATGGTCTAAGCTTTAGTATTTCTAAGTTTTAGGTTTTATAGTTTATGGTTTTTTATTATTTAGGCTTTTGTGTTTAGGATATATGGTTATTAGTATTTGGGAATTTTGGTTGTTTATAGTTTAGTATTTTGGGTTTAGTGTTTATAGGGTTTAGGTTTTTGAAGTTTTATGACTTTTTATGGTTTACTTTTTAGGGTTTTTAGGGTTTAGGATTTTTAGTATTTTGATTTTAGGGTTTAGGATTTTTATGGTTTCTGGTTTATGATTTTTAGTGTTGTGGATTTAGAGTGGATAGTTTTAGAGTATTTTTTAAGATTTTTGTTTATGATTTTTATGGAATAGTATTTTTATTATTGGGGAAACTTTGTATAATGCAATAGGATGCAAGGATATTGAAGGCATAGATGAAGATAAATTTTCATCCACCATGAGATCCAAACTTTTTAAAGATATTTATTAAATGAATAAAGAATATTCCATAGTAGGAAGTAATGATTTTCTATGTGATTTGATGATTTTAATTATACCATCATGAATTATTTCCTTAAAACAAAGTTTGGATAATCAACATGATAAAGATAAATGGGCTTTATAAATACTTTAGTACAAAATAAAATTTTAAAATAAGCATATGCAGTACACATAGTCAAATGAAAACAAGTATACAAAAGCATTTAAGAAGTATTAGAATAAGTTATCCAAGGCATTGGATTTAGTACATGATTAAGCAAAAGAACTCTAATATCTAAAATAAGGAAGAATAATTGCATCTTCAAATACAAATTTTGAACTAATTAATAAATTTTATGAGTTGAAAATGAAGACTGCAGAGTTGAATTCCAATAATAAAATTTTGGAAGAAGAGAAATATAATTTCTTTTAGGAATTGAGAAAAAAAAACACAAATAGTTGGTTGACCTAGAAGTGGAAAAATTTATAGCTGGAAAATAGTTTGTGAAAGAAATGAAAAAATCATGATGATGTAGTAAAAAGATTATATGTTCAAAACCATGTAATTATTGATGACTTTTTTATACATTATCAATATGTTTTGAATTCATTGGTTAAATTCAACAATGACCTCCTTATTCTACCATCTATGTATCCATCATGACTACAAGTATCATTCTATAATATCTATGAATCTATCATCAAATAGTCAAGTACGAGTCAACCAAAGTCTACTATTGATCAAGATTTAAAAGCTTCATTATCTTCAACTTTAAAAATTGCTACACCTAAGTTTATAATGGAGAATACTTCTCTAGGTATAAGAGAAGTTTCATACTCCTCTAGTGTTCTTCAAAAACTTAAAAATGTAGATATAGTGTTTATGATTGAGAAATAATGATACTCCTTTTATTTCTTACTTGTTTACAATTTTTGGAAATCTTAGTGTATGATGGTATAGTTAATTTTGAAATTTAATCTATCAGATGTAGATTTCAAGACACTACCTAATCATATGTCCCATATAAACTAAATTATACAAGGCTATGGGTCCCTACTAGTCTAAGTGAGAATAAAGTCATATGCAATCACCTTAGCTATACTAAACATTAAAGTTAGTTCATTTAGAGATTATAATAGATTCTATTATGAGAGTTTTAGATCACCATTACTAAAGATGATGTTGGTGAAGTAGTGTAGGTTACCTTATATGATCATTGTTGAGAATTTTATTTCCATAATAATGACCGATTATCAATTGGAGTTCCAAGGATAGATGACGTAGTCTTACTATTATGTGCAAATAATGAGGTGTTAGAGTAATAATAAGACTTTTAATTTAAAGACTCAAATTTATTGGTTTGATTTTGGTGGACAATGCTAAATTATAAAGTTCTAATTAGACCATATATATTGGGTGTACTTATATTACAGTTATTTTAGGGTTCCAACACCTCTACAAGTAGGTGTAATTATCTATTCAATAATTGAACATCATAGAACAAAATTCCAACCTATCCATTGATTCTTTTATCATCACTAGTAATGTAATTAATATAAAATTATCTAGTCCTCCTCAATTTATTTATACCAAGATACGTGTTCCACCAATATTTTGAAAATTACAAAATCATAAAAATTAGTTTCTCTAAACCCTAATCCTTAAATCTTAAAAGATCCTATATCCTAAACCCTAAAAATCCCTTTATCCTAAACCAAGAATAAACCCTAAAAGTCATAAATCCTAAAACCTAACAAGCCCTAATCCCTAAACCCTAAAAATCCTAAACTCTAAAATACCTAAATACCCCTAAATCCTAAAATCATAAACACTAAATCCTAATCTCTAAAATCTAAACACTAAAAACCTTAACATCTAATTCCTAAAAATCCTAAATCCTAAACCTTAAGAGATCCTAAACTATAAAATCTAAATACTAAACCATAAACCCTATTGATAAAATATTGTATAATGTAGTAGGATGGAAGAATAATAAAGACATGGATGAAGATAAATTTTAATACACCATAAGATTGAAACTTTTTAGAGATATTATTTCAATGGCTTAATAATATTCCATATTTTTTAAGTAATGATTCTCTATTTGATTTGATGATTTTAAATTACACCACCATGGTTTACTTCTTTAAAAGTAAATTTTTGGAGAATCAACAGGATAACGATAAAAGTTCCTTCATAAGTGCTTTGGAACAAAATGAAATTTTAGAATAAGTATTTGTAATAGACATACTCAGATAAAGAAAGTGTAAAAAATAATTTAAGAAGTACTATAATGAGTTATCCAAGGTAGTGGATTTAATGGATGCTTAAGCAAAAAACCTATGATATTTAAAATAAGTAAGAATAACTACATCTTTGATTATAGATTTTGAACTACTCAATAAATTTCATGAGTTTACAATGAAAAATGTAGATTTAAATTCCAAGAATTAAATTTTAGAAGAAGGTAACTCTACTTTATTATAAAAATTGAAAAACAATTTAGATATGTGGTTGACCTAGAAGTGAAAAAGTCTAGAGCTAGACAAGAGTTTATAAAAGAAAATAAAAAGCATGGTAACATGTTGAAAAGGTTACAAGTTCAATAAAATATCATTACTGATGAATTTATTATACATTATAAATAGGTTTTGAATTCACTAGTTAAATTCAATAATGATATACTTGTTTTACATCTATGTGTCCATCATAACTATAAGTAGCATTCAATGATATCTAAAAATCTATCAAGAAATAGCCAAGTATGATTTAACTAGAGTCTATTGTTGATCAAGATCCAAAAGCTCCATTATCTTCAACTCTAAAAGTAGCACCTAAGTTTCCAATAAAGAATACTTCTCTAGGTATGAGAGACATTTTATAGTCATCTAGCATTTTATAAAAAAATTAAAAATATAGATATAGCTTCTCAGGTAGAGAAGTAATTATACTTATTTTATTTCTTTCTTTTTTACAATTTTTAGACATCTTAGTGTGTGATGGTGAGGTTATTTTTTAAAATTTAATGTATGATATATTGTTTTCTTTCTTAATTATTTTGGTTTTTGTTTATGTTATACAATATTTTGAAAGAGTTAATACCCTCATATCTCCAACCATTCATTTTATCACTTTATAAGAATCTTTAAGGCCAAAATAATCTATAATATAATCTATTTATTAAGAAAGAAATGCTCATTTCCATTGTTAACCCTTTTATCTTGTTTTATAAAATAAAAAATATTTATTCATATTTTAAGTTAAATAGTACTTTATTGAAATGAATCTTTCAATGAATTTCTCTTTGACCAAATTTATTTCACAGGTATTAGTAGTGAGATGAATTATTAATGTTATGTTATGGTATTTGAGAATCAAGAACTTTGAAGGGGGTTTAAATTAAGTCTAGGAAATTAGGCCTAATTTTAACATAATGAATGTACATGGTTTCCCAACTTGCATACATACATACTTGGATGGTGGAATTGTTACATATCTTTGGACTTTGTTCCTTCTAAATATGGTTTCAAGGATACCATAAAATTTACAATGTCTTGAGCACAAGAATTTTTATTTAGAAACACACCTAAGACCTCAAGAAGCACACCCAACCCCTTAGGGCTTACAATATGAAATAGATTTATCAAGGAAGAAAATGAACTAACCTTTTGATTCCTTTCTTTGAAGCTTATAGTAAACAATAAATGATTATGAAAATTAAGTGTAATATTCCTTAAAGAATGTATGAAATATTTCTTATTTTCTTGTACAATGCTTATACTTTCGCACTTAGAATGTCCTTTTTTTATAGCCTTGTCCTCTTCATCTATCCATTGCAACCCATACAATAGCTAGAAATGGCTAACCAATATATCTTCTACAAGTCTAAGGAATCTTACTATGTTTGCCTACTTGCAGGTTAGATGTCTTATCAGGATCTAATACATCTTAGATAAGATGTTTTGACTTGAGGCAAGACATATTGCATGAGATATCTTGCATAAGACATCTTTCTTTTGCTTGTAACATCTCCTATTTTATGAAGAATTCTTGCCTAAGATAAGAGTTGCTTAGTAGAGATGTTTTGTCATAGTGTGAAATATTTTGACAGTCTCCAAGATGTCTTATCTAGGATTTGGGACATCTCATATCCTTGTGATATTGTCCAAATCCTTGAATATTCCTATTCAACTTTAGAATTCCATCTTGTCAATTCTTGGTCTTATCTTAGTATCTTTAATATGCTACATTCATGTTCTTCAAACTTGCAAGATCTTACAAATGCACTAACAAATTCTCCATTTTTCAAGGTTTTGACATATGAGAAGGTTACCCACATTAAATAAATAGTAAGGTAAACATGAAACTTCATGCATAATCCTCATCATAAAAAGGCATAAATTTTATTTTATCTCTATCAACAAGAGTACATAGCATCACCATGCAACAAAAATGGTCAAAAGGAAAAATTGCCCAACAACAGGGCTACTTCAAGTCAGCTCAGCTAGTGGTGTCTAGTGGGGGTTGAGGTCATCCTCCTCCTCCTTTGCTGCTCCACTAGGACTTGTGTTATCACGTGGTGCCTATCTCAAAATAATGTAAAACAAAAAATTAATCAGCAAGTGCAAAACTACAATACAAATTTAATGTGCAAAGCTAACACATAAAAAACACAAAAAGTAAAAGCAAAACTAACCTAAGAGGATCTTGCATCAAACTTTGGAGGTAATCTATCAAGGCCTTTCTCTAAGCATCGGAGGATCTCAACCTCTGATAACAGCATTTAGTCATCATGGATGAAGTCAACATTCATAAGGATCTTATCCTCATCCATAGTAGTCCATGTAAGAGGTTGCATAGAAAAGGTGATCATAGAACTCTCCCCTCAGGGCAAGGTAATCTCTTGCACTAGGGAACCACTAACCCTTATATGTTGAGCAAATAGCTCAAAGGCCCAACTCCTATCAATCACCTCAATGAACATCTCAAGGTAATGAGCCTTCATAGACTCATCCTTGAGCTACTGTAAGTAGGCATCCTGCTCCTACTTGTAGTGGTGCTTATGGTCCTTCTATGTATGCCTCCATTTGCACACCTTGGCACTAAAGCTCTTCCACTCCTCATTCTTTTGGAAGAGAAAATCTATTTTCCACATCTACTTGATGATCCCTCAGGTAGTCTCACTCCTACCTCAAATTGCCGATCAATACTTGGCATAATTTATCTTTGATGTTTGCTAGGGACCACCCTTCTATGCCTGAGCTAATAAGAAATCATAATGTGATTGGAGGTCCTTGTTCTTTTTGGTCAAGCTCACCATTACCTCCTAGAGCTCTACATGCATTTCCATATGTGCTCATTCAAGTGCCTACAGGTCCATAACTCCTTTGGACTGAAAAGTGTGCACTTGCTCACTACCTCATACACATGATAAGGCACCTACTCCACCTCAAAGGGATACTCAAGAATGACATCCATGTGAGCTACTCGATTTGGATCCTAGCAAAGCTTAAAGCCTATTAGCATACAATGATCAAACCAATATTAGCAACAAGCTAAGCCAAAGAATCAGTAAAATATTTCATGCAAAATGACATGCACACCAAGTTTGGGATCCACGTACTGTATGTAGTCCAGCATGTCCTCCACGATGTCTTTCATGAAGGTGAATTTATCTAGTGTCTCTACCCATGGCTTCATGTGATGTGTAGGCACTAGTGGTGGATCACTGGTAGTATGGTCTAAGACTGCAATAAAAACACTATGCAACACTTAGCAAAAAATGAGCAATCAAATATTAAAAGCAAAAGACAACAATAGATGGTAACACAAAGTGCTTACCAAGCAAGCCCTCAAATGTTAATCCAAGTGGGTCTCCTAGCTACACACCATCAAAGAGGTTGGCAAAGTCACCCTCAAGGTGGAAAATCCCCTCTACATCAAACTTGTGGAAGATCTCTAGGGCCTCTAGTAGCTCCCCCCTACAAGCTACCTCCTCTTCAACTTGAGGAGGGGTCATGTTTGTTGCTCTCATTATTGTTGCTATTGCTTCTTTAGTAGACCTCTTGCCTAACTCACATAGCATAGCAGTATTAGCATAGCATAATAAACAAAAAACAAAAAAAATAATATAGGCCAAATGCATCTATGATGTTGACTAACCTACAACCACTGAATGAAGTATGGATATCTTGAGGTAGACTTTCTTGACACCTACTTGTTTATCTACAAGGGGAGTCTCCTTTGTCAAGTGGGGCCTCTTGATTTTTTCCTTGGAGTACCCCACTATCTTCGCAATATACGGCTCCATCCTCTTCACATCCCCAATAATCATTGGTGGACACTTGCCTATGCTATCAAGGGAATATGGTGACTATGATAGTCCCAAAAGTGCCTTCATCATAACTAAATATAACTCCTCAATTCCCTCAAGGGGGTTCTGTGAACAAGTAGTGATAAAAAAATGCTTAATCCAAGGCTTGGATAGCTGCTCGCGATCCTACATGACCCAACACCTACTATTCATGATCACTAGGAACTCTGCAAGCCTTCGTAGATAGGCTACAAAGAATGCAAAGTGAAAATGAGATCTTCCATGAACATTGTGGCAAAGCTTGATAATCTCTACCTGTAACTCGGTAGTAATAGAAGAGACCCAATTAAACCTGGTGCCCTCCTCTATGACCTCTCGCATCACTTGTGCCTACTCCATTCCAAGAAGCTTTCCTTGAGAGAGTAGGTTAGGAAATGCATGAGCACAAAAAAGAGGATAAAGTCTCCAAAACTTAGGCATATGAACATTTCCAACCATGATGCCTTTGTGAGAGTGAGTGGTACCCAACCACTCTTCATTCTTTTCTCTCTAGTTCTCCTCTTAATTGGGCTTGTCAATGATTGATAGGCCTCAAAGGAAAGACCAAAGAATTCAGCAAATAAGGCATATTTGAGGTCAAAGACTACCTTCACTCTATGCATGCAAGTAATAAAATGGTGGGCATCATGGCTAAAGGAGTTAACAATGGCTACCATCTTGGCCACTAGTATGCTTGGGCTAAGGGCCAAGAAAAGGTCCATCAGCCCAACATGGGTAAGCCAATCAGTTAGAGGCTCTTAGGCCTAATGGCATAGCCACTCCTGTGCCCCCTCTACATTGTCAAACTTCATGATGAAGTTGGCCTCATTACAACTAGTGACAACCATTGTTCCTTCTCCTAAAGCAACAACAACGATCACATAGGCAAACGCAGTGTTAGGACCATGTAATCAATGCATGTGTGAGAAAAGGCAATAAGAGTCAAGCCAACGTAACAAATACTCACATGGAACAAATGGTGTGTGTGGCATAGGTGGTGGTACAAAAATATCTTTGAAGATAGGCTTACCACTAACCCATCCTTTGTCAAGCCAATCATACGTTCGACATCGCTCAAATACCTTTGGGTACTGGGTGGGATAGTTCTCTAAGTTCTCTCCCACCTGTTCAATAACTACCTCCCAAAATCTCAAACTAAAGGTAAATACCTCTAGTGCAGTATAGGTCAAAGTGAGAACCCCTATCTCATCATGGAGTCCCTCATCATCAACTTTAAATTTGGCATTGAACACCCATAGTTAGCAATTAGCAAATCTAGCATGGCTAATGAGAATGAGATATAACGAAAAGCAATAGCACTTACCCTACAACACAATATATAGTCCCAAGTGGGTTTTAGAAGGTTGCATGCATGTGCATGATAATGAAAATGGTGTTTCTCTTATTATAATAAGAGAACTCCAACATGCTCCAGATTCTGGCTAAGGGATGAATGTTCCTAGGGCCTACTCTCATGCCACTAGCTCGATCATGACCATTCATGGGCTCATTGAACATGAATCATAGTATGCCCTAGTTTTCCCTAATCAATAATGTCTCAGTGATGGCACTTGCAACCTCCACTACCAAGTGTGACCACATGATCACACTAAAGTGTTGTAGCAAGTAAGCTAGAAATTCACTTGCTCTTGGTCAAAACCACACTGCCTAATAGCCCAACTTCATGTTGAGTGTAAGCTAGCTGATGCAAGAAAAGATGTCAATGAGCTCCATGACCACTAAGTTAGGCTTTAGTAGCATCCTACAATCACAAGATAGCAAACAAATATAGTGTTAGCATACAATAGATTACATTTTGGCATAAAATATTAACTTATGCTTAGCAAAAATTATCAAACTTAGGTTAAAAAGGAATAACTTAGAAATATATTTGACATGGGGCCCTACAAGCACAGGACATCAATACATATTTGAAATTTCTCATTGGGGTACAACGGTAATGTACCATTAACATTTTAATTTACATTCATACCGTTTGCACCAACACAGTTTTCATGTTCTAACATTTGTACATCCAACTTGCAAAATTAATATTTTTGCATAGCTTTCATGAATTTATGATTTTTTTTTTTTGCATAAGGCATTTTTACCATTGGCATTTTTGCACTTGGCATCTTGCGCATTTGGCATTTTAGTTTTGCACTTAAGAATCTTTTTCAAATTTTCTCAAAATTTTTCTAACTCTGGCCAATGTAGCATGATATTTGAAAAGATTATAACTGTCTATTATGCTCCCTAAGGAGCATAGACAAAAAATCACCAAATTTTCTAACTACTGACTAAGCTCCCCAAGGGGGGCATGGCCCTAAAATGAGCAAAAAAATTAACAAGAAAAAAAATTTCTAACTATCGGGAGCATCGCATCCCATTGCACCTGAAAACAAAGTGTTGGCTACACTCCCTAGGAAGTGTAGCTACCAGTACCTAAGATTTCATCACCACATCTCCTTCACTATGCTACCCAATGCCACCATGCACCAATAACATGTGCTACGGTACTTTCCATGGCCATGGCCTAGGCAATCTCCTTGGTCCCATTCACCCCCTCACCATGGCTGTCACCCCCATGGCCATGCTATCATCCCTTCCCTCATCTTTATGGCCTCCTCCCCATGTGTCCCTATGATATTTAACCCTCCCTTTGCCCTCACCCTACATTTCCCTCACATCAAAAAATAAAAAAATATAATAATAAATAGCAAAACCGTATCCTCTGACCATAGCCATGTTAGTCATAATCCTTATCCCAATCTACAAATCAACCTCACCCACACACTAACATAAAGACAAAACAAAAGAAAGAAGAGGAAGGAACAAAGAAACCCTAGCCATGCACACCCTAGCTACATCCATTTTGTTCCATTCTATGTATTCCATGTGGCATGGTCCCTAGTGAGGGAAATCCTAGTTGACTACTGAGACAAAACTCCTATTTTTTCCCTCTCCCTCACCCTGTACACTACATCCCTTGGAAATAAGTGTACAAAATACATCATAACCCATGAATTTCCCCTTGTCTCATTCATCACAGACAATCAATACAAACAATCACAAAAAAATAATGTATTGCTAGAAACCCACAACCCATGCATGTGTCTTCTCCTCCTGGCCACAACTACCAAGGCAGCCAAGGTGGTGGCAATCCCTGCCAAGGTAGGCTACCCTAGGATCCAAACCTCAACATAAGAAAGAGAAGCCAGAATGTGAGGAAAAAAATGACACAAAAGGGGACAAGCATAATGAGCATACATGGTGGTTAGTGGCACTCTCCTCTCCTCCACCTGCAATTATGGTGGGTGTTTTAGGGCTCACCTTCCCTCTTTCACATTGGAAAGTTTGGGGTGTTGATGGTCACTATGGTGCACCATCCTAGTGCTACACTCTAGTCACTATGTTCCACTTACTACGCTCTAGCTATCACTTCAAACTATGCTATGCTCTATAACATCTCATTCACACTTTGGAAAATGATAGTTTACCCTCGATGAATCACGCATATATACCCTTCCACAGTAATTCAATGCACCACCTACCACATCAAGACTCCCACACATAGGAAATTTTTCTAAGTTTCTTATGGAATGTAGCAAGAGGAGCAAGCGTAGCAAGGGGTGAGCGTAGCAGCCAGATTTAGAAAAATTTCTAAATTTTTTTTCTAACAATTCCTAGACTTCAAAAATTTTTGAGATTTTTTTGGTTTCCCAATGAATTCCTAGCCTAATTCCACAACCCAGACACTCTTTTCCTAGCTTAAACTAATGCACCTTACACAGATTATGGTTTGCTAAGACCTTAAACTGGAAAATCATGATCTGCTAAGACATTAAACTGGCAAATCATGGTCTTCTAAGACCTTAAACTAATAATCATGGCCTACCGAGGCCTGAAACTAACTTACGTGCTTGCTTTTCTAATGTCCACTTTTGCATGTTTAGGTAATTACTAATTACATTTCTTTCCTCATGTTATGTACTTTGACTCTATTAAAATAGGTGCCTCTTGACGTTCTTTCTAGTTGTCTTGCAAGATATGTCATAGGATTACAACATGAGTGCATACAAGCATCTTTATTTACCCTTGGTCCTCACTAGAACTCACAGTGACCACACCAAATGCATTGATGCCTAATGCCTAGACCTTGACCCCATAGCCCATGATGACTATGTAATATCCATAAAAGCACCACTAGATTGGCCTAACCATCTAGTTAGGACTCTCGATCATGAGGCAAGTGACATCACTGAGGATCCCCTCTTTGAATTCCCTATAATAACACTAAGCAATGAGGTGAAGACACTAAAACTTAGTTCCTTGTTAAAGCCTCATTACACCCAAAGCATCGCAAAGACACTCAATGACAACATCAAGGCATTTGCATGGTCCTATAAGGACATGCCAGTCCTAGATCCTCACATAGTGCAACACTATATCATCCTCAACCCTCATGTAAAACTAGTTAAATAGAAATCCCATAAGGTTAGGCCTAGGATGATGTTGATAGTCCGTGATGCAATCACCAAGCTCTATAAGGTTGGCTTCATTTGGGCCATTGACTATGCACATTGGGTCTCCAACATCATGCTTTTAGCTAAGAAAAATAGAAGTATACACATTGGCATAGACTTCTGGAACCTGAATAAGGTGATCATTAAAGACAATTTTCCATTCCCTAGCTTCAATCAATTGGTTGATACCAAGGCTGGTCATGCCTTGTTATCCTTCATGGACAGGTTCTCTAGTTATAACCAACTTTAGGTCAACCTAGAGCACCAACACAATACCACCTTCATAACCCCTTGAGGCATATTTTGCTCTACAATGATGTCTTTTGAACTAAAGAACATAGGAACAACCTACCAATGTGCTATGATGTACATCTTTAGTGAGTACTTATTAGACTTACTCAATGACTATTTGATGACATAGAAATAATGTCCAACATGGTAAATAATCATGCAAATGACTTAGACCACACACTCAAACATTGCCTTAGACATGACCTTAGCCTAAATCCTAAGTGTGTCTTTAGCGTCAAGAATGATCACATGCTAGGCTTCATGGTATCAAAAATACGCATACAACAAGACCCTTATAAGGTTAATTCCATCATCAACTTAGCACTATCAACTAACCTTAAGGAGCTACATGGGTTACAAGGTAGATTGCAATTCATACATCAATTTATCACATGGTTGATTGACAAGCTACAACCAATGAAACATTTTCTTAAAAAGGGAGTCCACTTCACGTGGACAATTCAATGCGAAAAGGCATTTGACAACCTCAACAAGAGCTAGCTCAACTTCCAAAAATCTACCTCTACAAGGAGATAAATCTTTTTACATCTACCTTGAAACTTTTGACATGTTCATTGCTTCTTTGCTCTATCAAAAGTGAGACGATGGCTCAGAGGTTCCTATATACTACCTAAGCCATGTAGTAGTGGCCCATGAAGCAAAATACAATGATGTGGAAAAGAACTACCTTGCCTTAGTCATTGCACTTAAGAATTAAAGGCATTATCACTTCCATAGCTAGGTAAACATCATTTGCAAAAGCAATGTACTCCAAGAAATCACCACAAATATTTATGAAAGTAGTTGAATTACATGGTGGAAAGCAATAATCACGGAGTTTGACCTAGACTACATAGCGGAAGCATCAACCAAGGATCAAGAAATAGCTGCACAACTCATGGCTTCACCAATAAACGATCAAGAAACTATAGATCTGGAATTTCCAAGTGAGCATGTCAGTAGTATAAGCCAAGTGCCTACCAACTTTGAGGCAATATTACACTTCAATGACATTTCAACCTCTCAAGGGGTTAGTGTCACTGGAATAATCACATTTTCCTCTAGGGAGATCTAACCCTTTACTTATCATTTTACACTTCCTTGCACTAACAACATCATGGAGTATGAAGGTCTCCTTAGAGGTCTTATAGAAACTCGTGATCTAGGAATCCACAACCTAGCAATCCAAGGTGATTTGCAATTATTCATCAACCAAGTCACGGAAGTTTATGCTTATAAAGCACAACACTTACAACCTTATTCTAACTTGGCAAAGCACTTGCTCCAATGGTTTGCAACCATAGATATCCAACAGATTCCCCACAACAAGAATGTCATTGCCGACACGTTATCCACATTAGCCTTAAGCATTGCACCCAACATGTTTTATTCCTTGTCCACACCTCAATAATGGATTACACCAAACCTATCGCACACATAATTGACATTACATTTGTAGCCACAACAAGCATAGCATACACACAAGAATGGTATGACGACATCAAGTCATACCTTCAATAGGGTAAACCTCTACAACTTCTGATCACTACCCAAAAGGATGTAGTGCAAAAATGATCAATATGTCGTAGATCGTACAATGGCATACTATTAACCTATGTTAGCAATAGCGAAGTGCAAACAATCATTGATCAAGTACATCAGGGATTGTTCAAAGGCTACATAGCACCTAGGGTAATGGCATAAAAAATCAAACACCTAGGTTACTATTGGCCTTATATGGAATGCAATTACATTTCCAAGGTCAAGATTTGCAATGTGTATCAATAGCATAACAACTTAATCCATGTGCCATGCACTAAACTACACACCATGCAGATCACATGGTTGTTCCAACATTGGAGGTTGGATATCATAAGGCCCATAATGCTTAAGTCCTCTACAGGACATAGCTTCATCATAACCACAACTGAATATTTTACCAAGTGGGTTGAAGCCATTCCCCTTAGGAGGACCGCATCATAGCAAGTTTGCAAGTTCATCCTTGATAACATAGTAACCTAATTTGGTATATCCATGACCATAGTCACATACAATGGGCCAGAATTTAGTAGTGCAGAAAGTAAAGCCTTCTGCAAATACCTTGGCATTAAGCATTCCTTCTTGTCACCATACTACCCACAGGTGAACAACCAAGCAGAGGCCACAAATAAGATCATCATCAACCTTCTGAAGAAGATGCTTAACAGCAGCAAGTGACAATGGCATGAGCAACTAGTCTACACACTATGGGCCTATGGCACAACATGCAAAACAACAATAAGTAAGATGTCATATAGCGTTATATATGGGTCTAAAGTAATATTTCCTGTTGAATTGTAGGTTCCATTACTTTATGTGATCCTTTCGAGCTTCATTAACAAGGCCCAAAATAATAAGTTGAGATCCATTAACCTTGACTTTAAAGAGGATGAGTGCATGAAAATGCTTAATTGCATCGAATGATACCAAGAGAAGTAATGGCAAAAACATGGTACCTAGTCCTCAAGGCCATTCATGAACCCACAGAAAAATTCTCACCAGTGGGGTTGTGGTGTACTATGTAATGCCATCTTGAAATAGGGCCATGGTGTACCGTGTGGTGTAGCTATGCCTCTCTACTGATGTGGTGTGCTCTAGGTCTGGTTAGCCCATGAAGTTGAGTGTCAAGATGCTAAAATGCCAAATGCCCAAATGAAAGTGCCAACTACCAACTAATGAAAAATGGAAGTCATCCCCCCTAACACATTAGGACACAAGAGGTATCTATAGGGCTAGGGTTAATCCAAAATGTAGATCGGGTGCCACATGGTGGTGTGGTAAGTGGGACTACAAGAAAAATTCAAAAAAGTTTCTACATCCATGGGTGACTAGAAAAATTTAAAAATTTTTCTAACTCTAGCTACTATGCTTACCTTGTGTTACATGAAAGACACAAAACACTACCTAGGAGCAGGGCATAGCATGGAAACTTAGAAGAATCTGGTAAAAATTGCAATCTTTGTTCTTACTACACTAGCTATGCTCTAAAGCATGGCAGGAGGGATAGCCTCAAGAGTTAGAAAATCTACCAAATGCCTCTTCCATGTTAAGCTAGCTTAATAGCTTCTAGCTTGACACTTAGGAAAATTTGGCCACTAAGGTGCTAGCTACACTCTAGAGCGTAGCAAGGGTAATGGGAGCATAGCACAACACTTAGAAAATTCTACAAAAGTAGCCATTTATGTGTTGGCTATGCTTGTTACACTCTAGAACATAATAGAGCATAGTAGCTATAATGCTAGATCATAATAGCTATAGTGCCAAAGTGTAGCACAACAATTAGAAAAATTTTGCAGATTTTAATCTTGTTTGAATACTTAGCCAAAATTGTAGAAGATTGGCCATTGAAGCTAACTACACTCTACTATAGTGGAGAGTGTAGTCCTACCACTTAGACAAATTTGTAAAAAGTGCCATCGTTCTAACACCTAGAAAAATTTTGCAAATCTGGCAGTTGCAGTTGACTACACTCAACACTTAGAAAAATTTGGGCAAAGTGCCACCATTTTGACATTTAGCCAAATTTGCAATCGGGATTCCAAAGCCTAAAAATTTTTTTTCTTTCAAAAGCCCCAAAGGCAGTCAATTTTAGACATGATTCATTGCAATGACAAGGCACCACATTGCTCCAACGTGCTTGATTAGACTCACCAAGTTGATTGAGAGTGCACACCCCTACTATCCTTACTATAACCCATTTTCATTCACCTTCTCTACCTTACATTTTCTTTACATTCCCTTCAAGCTTCTTTGATGTACATGGTGAAACACCACAAAATTTCGAGCTTGGTACTTCTCCAGCAAGAAGCAGGACCCTAGGACCCACGGACAGCCACGGCTACATTTGGTGTCACACATTGCAACCTTGGGGATCGAAATGCTTAATTTTCACTAAGTATGCAGTACCAGTGTATACGCCCAGCGTATACGCCCGACATCAACAGCGTATATGCCCAACGTAGACATCCAACTTACACGCTCGACGTACACTTCACATGTACGCTCGGTAGGTACGACAAATGTTTATGCCCGACGTGGAATCTACGGAGACTAAATGAAGGCAGCATCGAAGAGCAAGAATTAAAGCAAGTCAGCAACCATCAGCGTATACGCCCAGCCATTGTTACCGTATATGCCTAGCATCCACAGCATCTACGCCCAGCACATCCAGCGTATATGCCCAGAGTTTATGCCCGCCTGACACAGCGTATACGCTGAGCGTATACGCTCGCCAGATGTAATATGTTGTACACTTGTAAATTTTATGCCATTTTTGCACCCGGTCAATGTCCACGTGTCGCCCAACCCGAGTCTAGCGTAACAACCGGTATAAAAACCTCACTTTTCCACTTGTGCCAGGACGGTTGGCAAAAATCCCAGAGCATACCAGAGAACATTTACGCTGCGCACCAGAGCTAAAAACCCTTTTATGCTAGATAGTCCTATACACTGGGCACACAATCTCTACGCTCCGCCTACAATCCGAACAAGCCGAGTCATCCCTGCATCCACCGGGGCTTTTCATCCGCCTTGTGTTCCATCATAACTGCATTAGACCGACGCACTGTACTTTCATTCTGTAATATCATTCTTTACAGTTTACGCTGATTTCTTCCATGTGTTCTATTTATGCTCGTTTACATTTACACCTTGTTCACATCTATTATGTTGTCTACGCTCTCGTTTACACCCGTTACGCCGTTTACACATAACCCGGCGTATAGCACTTCGGCATACGTTCAGGGAAATCCTTATCTGATCCGTGCGTGGACCACCCAAGGTGCTCTATCTTCGTGCATTCTAGCTCGCCCTCAGGTGAAGGCAGGGTCTTCTATGCACATCCTACGATCCCACGGTCTCTGTTTTCTTCCAGCCAGTGATCGACGATTTTAGGCGGTACAGAAATTGGCACTAGAAGGAGGGCCTCCTAAAAACCTTACTCGTAAACTTCCCCGCATTTACGCTGCTGAGCATATACACCACCAATCACACACCGCTTCCTGTTAAAATCCTCCCAGTGTTTACGCAGCCCGGTCGGAAAACTCAGCCTGCAAACCGTCCAGCGTCTACGCTATTCAGTGTTTACATTGTCCCTGTTAAAACTTAATCAGAAACCATACGCTGCATTCTTTACGCTGAGCCTTGTTTCACGCCCTGCCCTATTTTACACTGAGCCTTGTTTTACATTGTACTCTATTTAATACTATACTCTATTTTACATTGTCATGTTTTACGCTGTACTCTGTATACGCTGCCTAGCGTATACGCTGCACTCATTACGTTGTATACGTTGTCTACGCTAATGCTATACGTTGAACGTTGAAGCGTATACATTGCACTTTGCCACCTAGTTTATGTTGTACTAAGCATGCTAATATCGCTCCTCTACCCCGTGTCATACCCTCAACAAGTCATCATGAACCCTGTAAACACCACCGCCGCAACCGCTCAAGTAACAGACGTCGTGGGCACCATGGCTGTCCAACAAACGATCGCGCAACACCTAGGAGTAGAACCCACCGCGGGGCCTCACCGGTCCCTAAGGCTGCAAGGGAGAGACCCAGCCTCCAACATTATAACCCAGGATCAGTATAATTTCATATGCATTAAGATACAAGCTGGCCTGGCTGTAGACTGAGCCGAAATGGAGGTAAAGAGGCAGTTCGAACTCTTTTACAGAGGAGGACGTGAGTTCATCCCTTCACCATATGACGTAATCCCTGTTTCGGAGTAGTATTCGGAGCTCGTCACACAACTCCTCCTGCAAAGGAGCCACTCGTTGGATCAACCTACGCTAGAGCCCCAACTAGAGGAAGAGGACAAATTCGTTGCTCAATCTGAACAAGAGGATTCTTACCACACTCTGAGCCCGCAAGCACACGTTAACCTCATTTTTTATCCCGATACAGGGGAAATCATGCCCCTCAGGTTCACCCGGGCCCAAGCACGACCACCAAAAACATCAGCACTAGTGCATATTCCGCCCCCAAGTGACCCCTAACCTAACACCTTCCTTCTTGCAATCATCCGCGCTGCAGCTGCAGGCTCGTCCTCACAAGAACCACCCCCTCACGATAGCATGGGAGTGACATTTCCACCTCGATTTATAGGGATGCCACACGTAATACCAGCCTCCACATCCACCCACTACATCCCTCACATTCAAACGCATGCAGCCCCCTCAACCGTCGTAACCCAACAAGGGGTCCCTTCGCACAACGTGGCCGGGCAATAGCCAGCAATGGGTGTGCCATCACACCAACCTGCTCATCACAATGTGCCATCTCACACATTTCCACATGTTAACATTCCCAAAATACAACCACAATCATAGTAGCAACAACCCCATATATATAATGTATCATCCTTAGTGCCACATGTTGTTCACCTTCCACAAACACAACCACCGACCGCGTAGCTTTCGGCCTTTCAATCCAACATCCAACAGTCTAACCTGTACAGTATACCACAACCACAAGTTGCCTTGTCACCTAGTGCCCAAGATTGGGTAGATGCCAAGAAATTGATGCAAGAATTAACTGACAAGGTAAAATGCCTCAAAACAGCCGCCGACGGGGAGTTGAAGTTAGTGGACTCCTACTAAGATGATCCTATCAGCTCTTCTGTCCCACCCTTAACCTTGCCCAAAGGTGTCTCCTTACTGATACTAACCAAATACAACGGGGAGACAGAACCCAATGCACACTTAATAATATTTAGGTTAGAATGCACGCTACTCCAGGCGTGGCCCCATTCCATTCTCCGAGTGTTCCCCATGTCCCTCGCGGGGAGAGCACTCGATTGGTATCGGGCTCTGCCACGGAATTCCATCTTCTCCTTGGAAGACTTATTACACAAGTTTGTGACCAGGTTCAAGTATAACTTAAAACCCGAGGCCACACTGGACAGCCTCATACAGGTCAAGAAAGCACTGCTTGAACCTATACAGAAATTTATTCAGAGGTTGAGCACCGCCCTCAATGAGTTGCATGAGCTGATCTCCCAAACATACTTGCTCACAATTCTCAAGGGAGCTGTTAACCATTTCTTTAAATCTAAGCTGTACTACCTTAACACTCATAATCTTAATTAGGCTTTTGTACAAATCAAAAATATAGAGGAGGCGGCTCAAAACAGCCACGACCCTGCATACTTAGCCTTCAAAAATAAACACACTAAAAAAGATAAAGAGAAGGCTAAGACAACCATAGCAGCAATAGCAGGTGCGCAACAAGCAAACATGACACACCAAAATAAACCACCCACAGCCCCTACTAACTACAATAAACCAATTCCCACAACCACGCCGGAGTCATCATCATCGCAAAACCCAACGACAAACCGTACGTGAAATTTCGAGAGGAAAGAACCCTCTTAATATACGCCTCTGCCAATGAAGCCTTCCCAGCTCTTTGATCAACTTCTGAAGGCTGGGTTGATGAAACATAAACAGTTATCCCCCATGGCCATCCAGAGACATGACCGGTTCTATTAACTCATTCAGAACCCAAGCTTAGCAACGCCAGATGAGCCTCTCGTACCCAAAGGCTTCAGAATGGATCACTTTTACGACTACCATCAACGAAATGGGAACGGTATGGATTACTGCTTTACCTTGAAACAGGATATTCAGCAGATGATCGATGAAGGCCAAATCTCTTTTGATGAGGCCAACCCGGTCCAACCACATAATCAAGCTATGGGGGTGTACAAAGACCCCCTAAACACCAAAGAGGCACCATACATCATCAATACAATCTACCTTGATGATGATTCCGATGCACCCAACATTAACACTATTTATTCCCAATATAAACAGGAAATACCCAATAGGCCATTCATTGTTCAGATTCCCCCCGTTGTGTCCACACCCATGCCTCAACCACTATGTGCCCCCCAACAGCCATACGTCGTCCGAATACCCTCGGCCGGACCCATGCCTAACCCCATGACACACGACAAACCATACGTGGTGCATGTTCCTCCCGTCATTCCCTCAAATGCATCAACCCCTTCTACTCAGCCTGCCCCTTTCATAGTCTGAGTACCACCAGCGGTCGCAACGGCAGAGGTCCAACCTCCACCGAAACCAACCCCATATGTCGTTAGGATACCTGAAAATCCTAATGATTACCAAGCCTTCACCTCACAAACACAAGGCAAACCTAGACCCTACATCATTAGGGTATCTGGCCAGCCTTCCACTCAACCACACCCGACTATCCAACCACAACCTCGTCCACCTCCATACGTAGTAAGAATCCCAGGGCAGCCTGAGGCTCCAAGACCAGCCCCACCTCTACGCCACACACGAGAACGCCTGGTAGATAGGCTTACATGTAAACGTGTGGAGAAGGAACGCCAACGGTTAGCTCTGGGGCCACCTAAGCCCATTCCACTTAACTCTGTACCTATGTCATCACCTAACAACCAACAGGACGCAAGTAATGAAGGCGAATCATCTGAAAAACATGAACCGCTTAAAACGATAGCTTCAAACAAAAATGACAAACCAACAAAACATGAAATAAAACAGTTGGGCCCAATGGACCTAGTTATCATTGATAAAAACACCCCAAACAGTAGAGACTTGGCAACAGCATTGACGCAAGTCACCCAAGCATTGAAGCAAAAGAACACTTCGCTGAGCTTATATGACTTGGTGCTAACATCTCAAACACATCGAGAAGCTCTAGTACACATGTTAACGTTGATCCCGGTAAGCGAGGACTTTCCCCCAAACGAACCCGCCATTCATGCGGTAATGTACTCATCTCACGGGACCACTCCTAAACCTTTGAGCTTCCATGACGACAACATTAAGATGGACAAGAAAATAGGGGAAATAACAACAGCCCCCATGTTCATAATGATACGCATAAACCAGTTCAGGATACATAGGATCCACGTAGACAATGGAGCTGCCACAAACGTAGTACCGTACCCCATCATTGAACAACTAGGGCTCACTGAATTAATCAAACCAACTGCAACCACATGTTTAAAATCATTCATCGGGTCACACGTAATGGTCAAAGGCATAGTGACCTTAGACTTCATAGTAGGGGATCAATTTCCCACATCCGCCGAGTTCTTGGTTGTCGATGAAATGCCAGGATTCAACCTGATACTAGGAAGACCTTGGTTGACCCAACTAAAAGCGATCTCCTCCCCTATACACCAAGAGATCCACCTTCCATATGACGGTGGCGAAATCATCATACATGGGGAGGCTTCTACGCCTATTATTTCATCACACGTGGACATAGACCAAGGATCAAAAGTCGAGCTTGAAGAGCCTAAACGAAACGCTGAAAATGCACAACAACTGGTAAGCAGTAAATCTCTGAACACGAAACAAGATACACCTAAAGTGGAAACACCTACATCTGACATTGTACATACACCACCTCAAGTAGAAAATAGCACAGAACCCCCACCAACTACCACAACATCTAAAAACATTAACACGGAAGCCATTCCATCAGACGTCCCTTAGGCTGAATTACCATTTAATGTGATTAGCGAAGGGGATGCTGAATACAGAATCATACCCATTAACACATCGCCTAACATTAAAAGGATGAAAATTAAAAAACTATTACAATAATATCAACACGCTCAGTTCAAAACGACGTTAAACTATAACATGTCCAAAATGATGTTAAACTACAACTCGTCCGAAATGACACTAAACTACGATAAATCGAAAAACAAAAAAATTATTATTATTAAACTACACTCCCTGTCAGCAATGATCAGTCAACAGAAAAATTCACCCACATCATTCGAAATATCCCTCGTTTACGACTGGGACCCAAAATGGCCTTAAACTAGTTCATGCGCGCATACTTCGTCCTCCTTTTTGTTCAGCATCTACAATTACATCTCTGCATTACATTCAAAACAAAACAAAACAAGCCAAAACATTTTTCATTGCCATGTCATGTTTACAATTAAATTCAAAATCAACAAAAAAATTTCTTACATGCAATGTTGTACAATTACAAGTGTCAACTGTTTTAGTCCGTCTCAAAATTTTCAAGTTACAATTCCCATATAAGTCTGAGTCAAAAAAACAACAAAACTTAAAAATTAAAAAAGCCTAAGCATCTGGGACGAGAGGATCATCCCCTTTAGACCCATCAGCGTTAGGGTCCCCTACTCCACTAGGGCCAGCTTCTTGGGCATCATCACCACCTTCATCCTGAAAAGAAACAACCAACATAAGAACAAGCGAATGTTAAAATCTTAAACATTATTCAATAAATTAACTTCATAAGGACAAAACGCTTACCATAAGAAATCCCCCTAAGCCGAATTCCAGCTGATGAAGGATTTCCTCTTCTGAAACACTGGCCCAATCTATCCCATCAAGGCCTAAGTCGACGTCTGCCAAAGTCTTGCCTTTGTCGACAGCTGACCAGGTAGGACGTTTCAGAGGGAACTCGCGAACCGACACTTCCCCAGAAGCAGTTGTGATCACCCTTGTAGGTGACTCCATTTCCACAGTTGTATTCTAAGCAAAAGTATCAAAGGCAGAACAAAAACTCAAACCCTCCACAAACATCTCTAGTTGGCACTTTCCAATAGACACCTCTTTTAGTGGGGTTTGTGATTTTTCTCATCCTAACCCCACTTACGAACCTTGGAAGTGAAGGCTTTCCAATCTTGGCATTTAAGGTTCGAGAGATCAATTTGGGCTTTGCGCTCTACCATTCTCCGAGTCAGCGATGCATGAAAATTTAGTGGATTCCAATACCTCATGTATGTAACCTTGGATGTTCGCCAGGAGCGATCTCAGCGTAGTTTGGCAGCAGCAAATTCGTACCAAGCCTTCAGATCGTCACGTTCCACTGACAATTTAGAGACTTACTTTTCTTTTGCCTGAATCTGCAGCCACAACTGCTCAATGGAATGCCTACAGGTCCATAACAACTTAGCATTGTGCATAAGGCCTTCCGCAACTCCATCGTAAACAGGCCTTGGCACCTGTTCCACTTCTGGGGAAAGTGTGGTTAAACTTTCCATGCTAATGCTTTTAGAGGGATCCCATCTCAATTTAGCGCCTACCCACATGAAAAATACAAATGTTAGGACAATATAAACAAGATGTGAAATTCCAAACCTCTAAATGATTTATACCTATGTCAGGGTGGGCCTCCTGGTTCCGTTCAACAACCTCCTCCGTGATTCTAGCTACAAAATCCATCTTGCTTGGCATTTCAGACCAAGTAAATGGCTCACGGGTATGGGACGAACTAACCTCAGCGGTCCTCTCCAGGGGAACCTTCTTCATCGGTACGTCTAACCGCACCGTCCTGGTTTTGCTCCCTTCGTCTGAGAAAAATGAAAATCTAAAAATAAAATACCACAGAAATGACACTGACAGGAGAAATTGAAATGAGATAAAGAGAAAAACATACCATGATCCTTGTCACCCTCTGGGGGGTCACCTAAATCTAAGTCTCCCTAAAGAAACTTGTGGAACACTTAATCGACACTACCCTGGTTGTCCAGCAGCTCAGTTTCCATGGTTTTCTCCTTTCACTCCTCCGTCCCTCCGCCCTAGCTCTTTTCCATATGTTCCTCCTCATTGTTCTTCTCCGTATTGGTCTCCTCCTCCTCGGTGATAGTCTCTAAAGCCTTCTTCCTCACTTTTTTAAAATCAAGCCAAAAATATCAATAACACGTAAGTGATTCAAGTAAAAGTTATAAACAAAACGAAAACGATAAAGAAATAAGTGGGCGAGCTCTACTTACCAGGAAACTTGAAACGTATGCACTTCACGCATGGCTGGTTCACACCAGAGACTTCCTCAGTCGTGCGTTCAGGCCTTTTTAGCTTTGACTTGGCTTGGCCAATGGTCTCCTTGATGACTCATTCTGCCCTTCTAGCAGTGTAGGGTACATCATCTGGCTCCAATCCCAAACTATCATGTGTGTGGATTGAAGCGCTAGATGATCCCCCTATAGTAATAGAAACAGATTCATCAATGCCTTCAGGTGCATCTTGGGATTCTGCTGTCTCAAACAAGTGATTGATCCACGGGCAGGATAGCTAACCCCGATCCCATAGAACAAACTTGTTGTCTGCACGGACTACTAGGAACTCAACAAAACGATGAAGATAACCAGCGAAAAACGCGAAGGTGATGTGAGATTGCGCCTCGATGTTCAAACGCAACCACACTATCTCCTTGTGCATGCCTGACAACAAAAATCATGTCCAGTTATATCACATGCTCATTTCCAAGATAGTTCGAATGACACAAACAGCCTCAACCCTAAGACACTTCACCTGGGAAAGGATTTTAGGGAATACCCATGCCCTAAATAGGGGATATAATTTGTTCACTTCCACAAGTTTTTCTTTCCCCTGCATCAGGAATCCCTTGGCACCCTTGGCCACGACTAGCCAATCTTCCAACTCACGAACTGTCTGGAGCTCTTTATGAGCTCTGTCTAATACTACATTTAAGCCATCTCCTGGTATGCCAAATAAGTTTGAAAAGAACTTGGGTGACAGATGAAAAACCACCTTGACACCCTTAATCCAGGTGTTGTAGTATGAGACAGACTCATTAAAAGAATCCACGATCCCAATCATCTCTCCTATGGATACGTCAGGACTCGGGGTCATAAAGAGATCCATGAGGCCGGCATCATCCAGGCAACGAACGATGGATGGTGGAGCCTGTCTACGCAACCACTTTTGAGCCTTGGTCACCTCCCCAAACTTCACCGACAAGGTAGTCTCGGTTCGTCCAGTTGTCACTGGATCCTCACTAGGAGTTGCATCAATTGTAAAAACAATTTGAAATGGTCATATCAGCGTAACTTCAAATAGTTGGGCCAGCTCACTAACATATCTAGGAAATGTTATCATTTACCGTTAGTGGTGGATTTAGAGGTGCAGCCAAAGTCACGAGGGAAGACTGGCCCTTTGTCCGACCAGTCTTCATGAAGCCACCCACGAGCCTTACACATCACAAACGCCCTGGAAAACTGCTTATGAAAATGGATGATCACTCCCTTCGTTTGACCCAGAACGGTTCCACGAAGGGTGGGGCCCGTCATGAATGCCTCCAGGGCAGTGCGAGCAAGAGCTAGTCCTTCATCCTCAATCAATGTCCCGTCCGGGTTGGTCTTCGGTCTATAAACAAACAAATGTCAAAACACAAAACAAATACCAAACGGCGAAAGGAAACAATAAACTTAAAATAGTCCTACCTATCCACTCGGTACACTGTGCCAGGAGGATTCTGGAATATTGTGTGTGCACGGGAAGCTATGAACAGAGTATTTTTGAGGTAGTCTAATCCTCGCGGCAATAATGCCCACACACGCGTTAATGGGCATGTAGACTGGGGCCCGCGGGTAGAACCATCCTCTTTAATAAGCGGCCCCTCGTCAATGTATTCTATGAAGACCATGACACCCTCTATGGCTTCTGGCAGCATTGCCTCAAGCACACTCCTTGCAATCACTTCGCTAAAGTTCGACCAAATGGCCACCTTGAAATTGTCCAACAGGAAGGCCAGAAATCCACATGCGCCTTCCCTGAACCACACCTCATTGTTATCCATGTTTAGATCCGGGGGAAGCTCCTCAGCTTCAACGGGGCCAATCCATGTTAACACCCCGACAAGCTCAACAACAAGGAGGAAGTGCTTACTATCCTTGCAAGTAATCAAGACGCCATGATAAATTAGCCATGCTTCAAAACAGCTCGAAAAGCGAGAGTTTACATCATGCATCAACACTTAAAATCTAAAAATTCGCTAACTGTTTACACTCAGTGTATACGCCGGCAAAACTATCTACGCTTAGCGCAATACGCTGCTTAACTCAACGTATACGCCGACAATGAACTGTTTCACGCCCAGCGTATATGCCGAAGGAATCCTCAGTGTATACGCCGATAATGAACTGTTTCATGCCCAGCGTATACGCCAAAGAAACCCTCAGCGTATACGCCCAAGTTCGATTTCAGTGCAAACAATCTACGCTGGCACTGAGCAAACAAGTTTATGCCAGAAACATGAAAAACAAGTCTACGCTGCGAAGACAACTACGCATGCACAGCGTATACGCTGAACAAACCCTCGGCATATACACCGTCACAGTAAACTCATGACACCGCGGCTTACGCTAACATAATAGTGCAGGAAAAATGCTTACGCTGATAAAACTAATGATGCCCTAACAGTCTACGCTAATCTGACTTCATGCTATGAAGTTACGCTCGGCGTATACGCCGAAAACCCTCTACGCTGAAAACCCTCTACGCTCGGCGTATACACCGAGACTGTCTACGCCAAAAAAGAGAAGCAAAAAAATAATAACAGAGGTTGGGATTAGAGCCTACCTGTGGGATGTCACAAGCCATGACGGGATCCTTTGCCAGGGCAGGCACTGCAGCATGGCTTTAGTCTCCTCCGCGAAGGTCAATTCGGGCCCCTTCCTCCCTTGGCCTTCCACTTCTTTTCCTTTGCCCATCTCAGCCTCCTTTACGCTGATTGCAGGTTTACGCTAAAGAAAAGAACTGTCTACGCTGGCGCCTGAAGTTCTACACTCCATGTCTACGTTGGGGTTTAGTGTTGGGCATCTACGCTAAGGGTTACTCTTTGGTGTCTACGCTCACGAGCAAGTTTACGCTTATGCCAGGCACGATCGTCTACGCTTACGCTTTAGCAGTTTATGCTTATGCTTTAACAGTACGCTCTGTCGCTTACGCTCAAAGTAAGAAACAAATGAAACCCCCCCCCTTTTTATAGCACTCCAATGACGCCATCGCCGCCGCCGCCGTTGCTCCCTTTTTGCCATTTTGTGCCTTTTTGCTCATTTTTCGCTAAAATTTGCCTAGGAAAAATAATAAAAAATATAAAAAACAGAAATTACTACATCCTGGTTCCCCCGCGAACCCCATTCTGGATGTTTACGCCCGGTAAGGCGATAAACTGCCACTTAACGCCCGGTACGGTGATAAACTTCCACTTATCACCCGGTAAGGCGATAAACTGCCACTTATCGCCCAGTAAGGCATTAAACTGCCATTAATGGCCCGGTAAGGCCTTAAACTGCCATGCGTCCTAGTGTGATGGTAATCCATCGTTATACATCTACACATAGTTTAAAATCACCAAAAGACATGGAACAATACCCCTTTGCTTATTTAGCTCTCTGTTTATTGGCAGGAGCAAGCTCAATGGACTACCAGCATTTAATCACACTGTTAATCATTGATGGACCATACAGCAAAATTACAAAAGACATTAACATAAACCTCATCAACTTAAGTTTAGAAATGGATGACACAGTCATAGCCTCAACACAACAAATAACAGACGATTACAAAGGCATGACCAAATTCCTTGACATAGAGACCGAGAACATCACCGAAGACCCGTTGGCTGAAACTCTCATCGTCATGCCCGATGGGGAAACTAAAATTTTAAAATTGAGCACCTTATTACAACCATCATTAGCCAAAAACATTAAGAACGTGCTTAGGGAAAACATGAAAGAATTCGCTTGGTCCTACATAGACATGCTCGGGCTAGACCCCTGAATTGTCCAACACAATATTATCCTTGACCCGAAATTGAGATCGGTGAAACAAAAAGCACGAAAGGTTAAGCTCGAAGTGGCATTAGTAGTTTGCAATGAGATCACCAAGCTTTATTAAGCTGGTTTCATTCGGGCTATCGATTACGTCAAGTGGGTGTCCAACATGGTAATTGTTCCGAAGAAGAACGGAAGCATTCGTTTGTGCATTGACTTCCAGGATTTAAATGTTGCAACCATAAAGGATGATTTTCCTCTACCCAGCATCGATCAACTTGTTGACTCAACTACTGGGCATGCACTATTATCCTTTATGGATGGCTTCTTAGGATACAATCAGATACGAATCAACCCGAAGCATCAACTTCGAATAACCTTTATGACACCATGGGGGACCTTTTGTTACACAATGATGTCCTTTAGTCTCAAGAATGCTGGGGCCACGTATCAAAGAGCAATGACATTTATATTTAGCGATTACATATTACACTCACTCAATGACTACGTGGATGACATTGTGGTTAAGTCAAAAATAGAGGAACAACATGTACAAGATCTGGACTTAGTCTTAAAACGTTGTTTGGAGTACGAATTGAGACTCAACCCGAAAAAATGTGTCTTCGGTGTCAAGACAGGAAAAATGCTCAGATTTATAGCCTCGGAAGCAGGGATACGAGTAGACCCTGATAAGGTTAAGGCCATAATGAACCTTAAACCACCAGGTAATGTTACTGAACTTCGAGGTCTTTAGGGTAGATTACAGTTTATCAAGCGCTTCATAGAAAAATTGATACACAAAATAAAACCTATGAACCACTTGTTACGTAAGAACATCCATTTTGAATGGACTCCGTAGTGCCAAGAAGCATTCGACAACATTAAAATGGCACTTGCCTGGTTACCCACGGTTTATCCGCCTCAAAACGATAAACCATTCTACATCTACCTCGCTACTTCGGATTCGTCCATCGCGTCTATGCTCTGCCAAAAATGAGATGATGGAACCGAAGTCCCTGTATATTACTTGAGCCACGCATTAGTTGCCCATGAGAAAAAGTACAATGACATGGAGAAGTCATGTTTAGCTTTGGTCTTTTCTTTAAGAAAATGGCAACATTACCTCTTTCACAACCAAGTTAAAATAATTTGCAAGGACAATGTACTAAGAGCCATAACAGGAAATATTTATGAAACAAGTCGAATAGCCCAATGGAAAGCCATGATAGCCAAGTTTGACCTATACTACGTAGCGCAATCATCAGTTAAGGGTCAAGCTATAGCAAATCAAATGGCAACATCACCAACACACGACCAAGCGACTATAGACCCAGAATTCCCAGATAAGAATATAAGCACCATAGACATAGTGCCCGATGACTACGATGCTATTTTAAACTTTGATGGAGCATCCACCTCTCGGGGAGGAAGTGCAGCCGCTGTCATCACCCATCCCTCCGGGGAGATCCGACCCTTTACCTATCGTTTCAACTTTCACTGCACCAACAACATAGCAGAGTATGAAGGTCTCCTTAGAGGTCACACGGCAGCTTTGGCTTTAAACATCACATGGCTTGTAGTCAGAGGAGACTCACAACTGGTCATAAACTAGGTCATGGATGTCTATACATGCAAAGCCCAACATTTACCACCATACTGCGACTTGACAAACCACCTAATGGGGCGATTTGAAAACATCGATGTGCAACACGTCTTTAGAAATGATAACACCATCACAGACGCGTTAGCAACATTAGCGTTAAACATATCACCAAACATGTTCCACACGTTGCCAAGCTCCATAACCTGTTGTGCTAAACCAATCACCGACACCCTTGACACGTTGCCGATTGCATCTGTTAGTTCAACACACACGATAGAATGGTACGATAACAAAAAAAAATACCTTCTACGCGGTGAAACACCACGACATCTAACAAATGCACAGAAAGACGTAGTGCGGAAACGTTCTAAGCAATATACCTTGGTAGGGGACACACTTTGTCGTCGATCCTACGGAGGCATATTGCTAACATGCATTAGCAGTACCGATGGCCAAACTATTGTTGAACAGGTACATGAGGGACTATGTGGAGGACACATAGCACCGAAAGCCATGGATACAAAGATTAGACGCCTGGGCTATTATTGGCCACACATGGAATACGATTGTCTCTCCAAAGTCAAAACATGTAGTACTTGTAAAAAACATAGCAATCTGATACACGTCCCACCAAATGAATTGCATACAACGCAAATCACATGGCCTTTCCAAAAGTGGGGGTTGAACCTCATTGGCCAGATAACCCCCTCATCTTCCGCGAGCCATAGTTTCATTATAACCGCAACAGAATACTTCACGAAGTGGGTAGAAGCTGCCCCCTTTCGAAAAACCACATCTAAACACATATGCAATTTCATTCTCGAAAACATTGTAACCTGCTTTGGCATTCCCATGACAATCATCACTGACAACGGGCCACAATTTAGTAGCGTCGAGACCAAAACCTTTTGTGAAAATTTAGGGATCAAACACTCGTTTTCATCCCCTTACTATCCTCAGAGCAATGGACAAGCGGAAGCAACAAACAAGACAATTATTACAATACTTAAGAAAATGCTTACCCAGAGCAAAAGAAAATGGCACGAGCAATTGACATACGCATTGTGGGCATATCGTAATACGCACCGAAGTTCAACAGGTAAGACACCATACAGTCTTGTTTATGGTTCAGAAGCTGTTTTACCTTTGGAATTGCAGGTACCATCTTTAAGGATCACACTTTCTGGGCTCCTCAACGACAGGCAAAATAATGATCTACGCATCATTGATCTTGACTTGGTGGAAGAAGAACGCGTATGCGCCCTCGATCAGATCGAATGGTATCAAAAACAACAATGACAACGACATCGACATGACATCAACAAGCACCCTATCAAAGAAGGTGACCTTGTGCTTAAAGCTATTCGAGAACACCCGAACAAATTCTCAGCCAACAGGGAAGGACCTTACTTGGTCACTACAGTGTTTGACAATGGGGCATTCAAGCTAGCCAATATGGACGGAAAAAAATTTTCCAGTCCAACCAATCACTTGTTCCTGAAACCATTCTACATTTGAGTACAAGCTCAGGTACATGCGAGTCCTAGAATCATGACTATAAACTGATACCACAGCTCGTCCTGGAATCACGACAGTAAACTGATACCACAGAACAATCCTGGGTTATGACTTAAAACTGACACCACATCTGTCCTGGCATCATGACAATAAACTGATACCCTACAGTGTCCGCAATGACGATAAACTAGCACCCGTCCGGCATGATAGTACACTGCCACCGTCACAACCATCAGAGTCCGCTAAGACTATAAACTATCTTGCCTCCTCATAGTCCGCTAAGACTAAAAATTGGCAATGTAATGTCCATCACGACGCTAAACAGGCAATGTCCAATGGGTTACGACATAAAACTAACCCATGATAGTCCACCAAGACTATAAACTAGCAAGTTCATCTCTGGTTCATCAATCTTCCGTCACATTGAAGCTTCATCATTGCATCGCTCGCCATCAGAAGATCCTACCAACGCTGCTGCCATTGATGTACAGTGCTTGAAATCTCTTTCAGCATCTTTGTTCCCTCTGCCGTCATGTAAGTCTAAGCTTGATTATTCACTCATGGCTTTCTTCTCTCCTTGGACTTACGTTTGCAGGATGACATCCAGGGGTTTTCGCACAAGAATGCATTTCATCACAAGTAGCAAGATGGGGGAAATGTTCACAACACACATGGCGAGACTAAATCAAACCATTCACTAGTACATCCCCATTCACCAACTCATCTCCTATCCGTTCACCAACACATTTTATTCGGTCACACCTTTGATACACCCAGTACACCCAAAACTTTGAGCATGCTTTCGTACACTGTAACACCTTGAGACAATCGCAACACATGACATGGCACTTGCACATGAGTACAAAATTAATGCAAAGTTTACGATTTTGTAAAAAAAAAAAACGAGATCCTTGGCACTTCCCATATAAGCCCTAGGCGGGTAGGCAGTTGTCTCAAAACCAAGTACTCATGTCCAAAATGTTCAAGAAACATACAATTGCATGGCTTTGGCTCTCCACCAAACAAGGTGCCCCTAAACATTAAACATGGGCCCTGTTCCTCCAAAGCATGTAGCACAGCCTCCCGTAGCTTTGGTCTTGCCAACAAGTTCTCTTGCACATTAACCAAGAGCCTTATTCCGCCAAAGGACGTACATCACATGTCTGAACTCCAAGTCCGCTAAACAATAGCTATTAACAAGGACTAGCATGCCGCACACCCAAGCATCCCATTTCCCAAGCGCAATCCCTTGGGTCATAATCAATCCCCACAATCTCCATTTTCCTACCAATCACAAACTTCACTTTCCCAATCCCATGTACTACTGAACACGGTGCGATGATGTCTAGTCAAGTGGCAACTGACATAGTCTTTATAAGGCTGCTTGTGGTGTTTTGCACTTCTTTTTCGATGCTCCTCGGGTAGATTCCTCCAAGCGTCAACAAAGAGGGGCCAATGAAACACCACAAAATTTCGAGCTTGGTACTTCTTCAGCAAGAAGCAGGTCCCTGGGACCCACAGACAGCCACGGCTACATTTGGTGTCACACATTGCAACTTTGGGGATCGAAATGCTTAATTTTCACTAAGTATGTAGTACCAGCGTATACGCCTAACATCAACAGCGTCTACGCCCAACATCAACAGTGTATACACCCAGCGTAGACATCCAACTTACACGCCTGACGTACACTTCACATGTACTCTCGACGAGTACTGTAAATGTTTACACCCGACGTGGAATCTCCAGAGGCAGAATGAAGACAGAACCGAAGAGCAAGAATTGAAGCAAGTCGGCAACCATCAGCATATATGCCCAGCCATTATCAGCTTATACGCCCAACGCCCACAACATCTACGCCCAGCACATCCAACGTATACGCCCAGAGCTTATGCCCGCCTGACACAGCGTACACGCTCAGCGTACACGCTCAGCGTACATGCTCAACATATGTAATATGTTATACACTTGTAAATTTTACGCCCTTTTTGCACCAGGTCAACGTCCACGTGTCGCCCAACCCGAGTCTAGCGTAACAACTGGTATAAAAACCCCACTTTACCACTTGTGCCAGGATGGTTGGCAAAAATCCCAGAGCATACCAGAGAACATTTACGCTGTGCACCAGAGCTAAAAACCCTTTTACGCTGGACAGTCCTATACTCTGGGCACACAATCTCTATGCTCCGCCTACAGTCCGAACTAGCCGAGTCATCCCTACATCCACCAGGACTTTTTTTCTGCCTTGTGTTCCATCACAACTGCGTTAGACCAGTGCACTGTACTTTAATTCTATAATATCATTGTTTACAGTTTACGCTAATTTCTTACATGTGTTCTGTTTACGCTCATTTACATTTATGCCCTATTCGCATCTGTTATGCTGTCTACGCTCTCGTTTATGCCCCTTACGCCGTTTACACATAACCCGGCGTATAGCACTTCGGCATACGTTCAAGGAAATCCTTGTCTGATCCGTGCGCGGACCACCCAAGGTGCTCTGTCTTTATGCATTCCAACTCACCCTAACGTGAAGGCAGGGTCTTCTATGCACGTCCTGCGATCCCACGGTCTCTGTTTCCTTCCAGTTGGTGACCGACGATTTTAGGCGGTACACATGGCACTCTTCTTTTAGTCAACTACAGAACCCATGATGGATGTAACACAACTCATCTCATGGGAAGCCTCTATGGGCTGGTCAAAGCCCAAGCAAATGTAATGCAACTCATATTGAGGAGGAAACACCTATCCTATAGACACAACACAGTTTCCTCTAAGTAAATCCCATCAAGTGGCATGCAGTCCACTCGATGATAAGCATCTTGCAGCTAGCATTCCAAAAAAACAAGTGGGGTAAAACATATCCCCTGGCAAAATCTAGCAAAGCTACAATTTCACAACTGGTCCAACCCTGAATTTGCAATGGACTTCTCATAAGCACTCTGACAAGAGGCCAACATGTCAGGGGTAAGCCATTATAGTGCTATGGGTGAAGGCTCTCTCACAAGCAGTTCAATGAAAAGCCATCATTTTGATGATAAGCCACCATGGTGCCATGATCATAGTCAACCATGCTGACTCTACATCTTCCAGCATGATACATCATTTACATCTCATTCCTCCCTTGCTATCTCCATGCCAACTACCTACATCCATTACCTATGGCATACCATTCCCTTTAGTACTCCTGAGCTTAGTGAAGCACCATCCGATCAAGTACTAACGAGCAATGTTGGTGCTGTGTCTACTGTGGTGTTTTAGGTTCTTTGTCAACATCTCTTGGGTCACTCCTCCAAATGTTGATAAAGAGGGGCTAGTGAAACACCACAAAATTTGGGCAAAAACACTACAACAGAAAACTTGTCTAAGTGTCAACACAAGGTAAATTTTTTCTAAGTGTTTGGCCCATGATCCCACTACTAGGGCTACACCGTAGATTGTAGCCAACATAGCATGCAAAACAAAACTAGATCTAGAAAATATTCTAGGTGTTAAACAGTAGCTATAGGGATTTTTCTAAGTGTCTTACTACTCTCACATCCCTCCTACTACGCTCAAGTGTAGTAGCACTCCAATGGCCAATCTACACTAGTGTCAAGGAAAAAGTTGTCAAGATAGCTTAGCATGAAAGAGGCATTTGATAGATTTTCTAACTCCTAAAGCTACCCTTCCTTCTACACTCTCAAATGTAGCTAGCATAGCAAGAATAAACACTACAATTTTTCCAGATTTCTCTAAGTATCTATGCTATGCTCTCTCCCATCCTACTACACTCTCTAGCATAGCAATCGTAGAAGCACTAGACTTTAGTTTTTGCAAGAATTACCTAACTACTGTGCTACAGTTTAGAGCGTAGCTATCATAGCAATAAGAAACTACCTCCAAAATATTCTAGAGCTCAACACAGGCCCTCATTTCAGCTCTAACACTCTAGTAATTAGGATCTACAACTTGCACTCTTTTTGTACCCCCCTCCATGTCCCAAATTGTACTTATGCTCAATCCCACTCAAAATAGGGGAGAATGTAGTTCCAAAGTGTAGCCTCCAAATTGCACTATTTTTCACTATTTGTAGGTACATTGTGGTCTTGGGACATGCAATTTTTGAAATGTAGCCAATATGGTAGTCTCTTGGGATCTAGCGGAGCATACCAGAGCATAACACTAGTTGTTCCAATGGAAGCATAGCAAAGGTTAGCATAGCCCCACCTACCCCTTTGCCACATGGCACTTAATCCACACTTCACACCAACCCTAAGCCTATAAATACCCCCACATTCCACACTCTAAGGGTTGGAAATTCATTCTAGCAGTGGGAATTTAAAGTATTTGGCTAGAAAAATCTAAGCAATAGTTAGCGTCTCAAAGCATCATTTGGCACCCAAAGCACCTTGAGCACCCTGTACACCAAAGCGTATTAGCATATTGGCAATAGTGTTGCATCCAACTCAGCACCATAGTGCACCAAAAGCCTATAGGATACCACAAAAACCAACCCAACAGGCACGAACCTTGCAACAAATGTTAGTCTTCACCCCCAAACATCCCAGAGACTTTGGCTACATTACTACTATGCTTGTTTGTACATCGCATACCTCCACAAAGTTCATTTTGTAATTGCTATGCTCCATGTCCAAGGTGGTACCATTCTTTCTTTCTCTCAAAATCTATCACATTTTGAACATTTCCTTCATTACATCTTAGGCATTTTCTTTGACATTCAATACTGCATTCACATTTTTCACTATTCTACACATTTTTCTTGCATACTTGCATTATCATTCTCATGCTAGGGAACCCCACTATGTCCAAGCCTAGTTGAACTCGATACTAATGAGAACACCATTAGCACTTGCATCTTTGGCTAACCATGCCACCCCCAATTGCACCTAATACCTTGGTTGCAATCGACAAAGTCCCTATTCGATTGACAAGACCATCTAGGGCACTCCAGCTCCACTTCCTAGCAAAGGCCCTCATGCAGAGGTGGGGTCAAGGCTATGTGGCCATGAACCCCTCAGTGTTCTAGCTATTGACGTTTTCAGTCATCACAGGACACTATGCTAGTAGACACATGACCATTACAATCCTGATGATAGGGTATTATTGGCCAACACTTTTTAAGAATGCTCACCAATTTTTCCGCTCTTGTTAATGCTACCAATGAGATGGTGGAATGACTACTTAAATGGAGGAACCTTAGTAGTGGATTCAACCACTCGAATCCTTTAACATCTGGAACATTAACTTCATGGATCCCATCACTTCCATGTTAAATGAAAAGGCATACATTATAGTCACTATTGACTATTGTACAAAATGGGTAGAAGCAACATCCATCACCAACTATACAATCTTTTACCGCTACTCAATTTGTATAACAAAATGTTGCAAATAGGTTTGGTGTGCCAGATGCATTAATTTCTAATAATGAAACCTACTTTACAAGTACTACCTTTTACAAGTTCATGCAACGCTTGGGAGTTGAGCATAAATTAACAACACCTTATCATCCCCAAACCAATGATCAAGCTAAGGTCAAAAATAGGGAAATCACTAAGATCTTAATGAATTACTTCTTTGTATCAAGGAGTACATGCAAGTTTGAATGGTAATCCATTTGCATAAAACATTTTTGCAATATTGATATTAGCTTTTATTTTTTTTTAACTTGAAAAATTATTTCTGTTTGTTTAAGTACTTTTCTCTTTGCTAGTTGTACAACATCCTTTGTCTTATTCTTACTTTCCTCCATTCAATAATGCTCTTTATCATATTCTTTGCTTGAAAGTAGTCATACATAGCTTTTTGAATATCAGAATTAGGAAATTTACATGAAATAACACCTGTTCTTGTTTGATTTTCTAATGTTTGAAAGAAATGATGACGTATTCGTGTACCACTTGTAGTGAATTCATGGATACATACATGACACTTCCATCTTTTGCTTCCACCTCCTCCACTCCTACAAGTGTCTAATTGTGTTACAAATTTTTTTAATGGACATTTCAAAATAAATCTACCTTTTGCAAATATTTCAAAATTTCCACATTACAATCTAAGACATTTTCTTCTTGCAATGCATTTTCCTCTAATAGAGTACTATCTATTTCATTTTCATTGCTATCTATGTCTTGATAGAGCTCATCTTTATGACTATTTAAATATTAATGGTAAAAATTAGAAAATGAGATATGACTGCTACTCTTCACAAATGTTAAAATGAATTTAAAAAAATTACAAATAGATATATTTACCAATTACCCAAATTACTGTGGCTAAGGGTATCTATTATTTATTTTAATTTTCTTTTGCTAGCAAAGATCTTTTAGAAAAATTTTTTAAGAGCTTTAACACTAAAATGTCATTCAATGCAATAAATCTAGAAATGAAAAACAATAATAGAGTTAGGGGAAAATTGAAAATACAAAATAATGATAAATTTAAAAATACCAAGATGAAATTTCAATAAGGAATAGAAAAAAACTGAAAATCATAGACAAATATATTTAATAACTATTAAAATAGGAGGGGGATTTCATAAAATATGAAATTTGGCATCATGAAGGAATTGCTTCTTTGAATGAAGGAATAAAGCCCAAGTTGAAGAACAGTGAAAGTAGCTTTAATGCATGCAAAAGGGATACGATCGACGACTGCAAGTAGGGTTTGGTCTACATAATTCTGATTCTATTCATCAATCTTTTCTACTTTGATCAAAAGAAACAAACCAACCAACCCAGAAAAAAGTGTCATAACTACAATTAAACTAGAAATCAAACATAACATTGTATCAGAGCCATTAATTAATTAAAGTGAAATGTTTTCTGGAAGCTTAATGATAATGCAAAATGACTTCAGTAATTTTTTTTCTGATACGCCTTCAAAGAGTGACAAGACATCGATGCACTAAGAACTTAAGCACACTTCAAAAATAAAAACTCAATTATCTAAAACATTAAAGAATGGTCTCAATGAGGTAAGCATTGCATACTAAACAAAAATTTGCTCTGAAATTGTTAAATGATGACAATTATAATAAATATTTAGCCAAGAGAACCTATTCTCTTTTCGCTAAAATCTCTAGTCTATTTTCTTCAAGCATTTGCCCTAACATTAAACTCTGCAACATCAAATAAAGATAGGGAAAGAAAATTTCTAATATTCGGTTGGACCATTAATCTTGTTGTACTTAACCAAAGTAGGAAACAAAAAGGAAATGTTTCAAAAAATAACAGGAATCGAATGATCAGAAAAAAATGATTCAACGAGAACCTCCCAATATTTTTTTTCCTTGAAAAAATTTTAATCAAACATGAAAAAATTGACAAAATCTTAAAACGACCTCAAAGAAAAAAAATGATTGAACCAAACAACTAGTAACTGAGACGATTTTTTTATGTACATAAAAAAAGGACTCAGCATGTCAAGAACATCACTAAACTAGGTAAGCTGGAAGTAGGCTTTGGGAAGTGAAGGTTCAAGCAAGCAACCCTAAATAAAAAAATGGTTAGGTTAAGCAAAAGGGCAGCATAAGCAATCCTCAACAACCATTGGGTAGCTAAAAATCAGACGATAGTTGATACACTATATATGCCATAGTTGTCCATTGATATGGAAAGAATCGATATGGACCTTTCTTTTTGGATATTTTTCATAGAAAATTAGATGATAGATGACAATAACGTCTTCACCTAAATAAGATTGGAAAAACGAGACCTCCTTCATCAAGAGAAATGCTCATCTCCTCCTTCATCACTACCCACAGATGTGGTGAGATACTAAGAAAAACTGAAGATGAAACAAAGAATTTCAGAGTTGGAAGAGAGAAATACAAGCATTAGGTTTTACTAGAGAAATGGATCTTAAGGTGTTTGGAGAGTGTGGCAGCAGAAGCATCCAATTTCCTATGAATGGTAGAGTAGGAGCATCTGTCAATAAAAGGTGTTAGACGTGGATGAGATTTGCAATAAAAACAAGTAAGATTGGACGTGATTTGCAAGTAAAAATAGGTAAGATTTTAACAGACAATGAATGTTATGGTTGAAAGTTGAAAATCAAGACAGCATTACATGAAAAATCATAATTTACGTACCCAATGCAGATTTTACACGCTTTGTACACGTAGTTGAATCCACCATGAACATTTCGTGAAATTTTCTTGGGAATCGCAAATCTCTGGCGCATAGTTTTATATTGTCGTTTATCCAAATGACATTGTTTTTCCATCTTGTAAGTGATCTAGAGATTTTAAAATTTAAATATAGCTTTCCCATACTTAAAACATCACTTTATTTAATTTAACTTTGGATCATGATCATGTTTGGCTATGGTTCTTGTCATTTCTTGATTGCATAATCATGAAATTAAGGAATTCATTCAAGCCTAGGGAATTAAGGGATTCATTCAAACCCCAAGATAACATCGAACTCTAGTTTTACACTTGATCAAAACAAGGCCATGGTCATCTATTTATGGGCAATGATGCCTTTGTTTCATCCAAAATGATCAAAATTTGCTACGTAGCCTAATAAATATGAGCCATACTTTTTAGCTTTCCTTTAGGCATTTCTTGTTTTGTTGTTGATGTGTTCTTTTCAGTGGTGTCTAAACTCCATTGGTTGCAAAATAATAAAATCATTGCAAATGTATTTAGTGCAATTGTAAAAATACAATTTCAAGAATTTTGTTTAATTTTTTTGAATTTTTAATTTTCCAAATTTTATTTTGGAGGTTTAAATTCCAATTCACTAATTTTTTTCTATTTCTAATATTTAATTTCAATTCCTTTTACATCAACCTATATTATGAATATAATAGCATGTATCTTAGCCAAGTTAATAATTTGAACATTCTAATATGTAATGTATCTCAAATATACTTAAAGTGGTTAATAAATAAGTTATTTTGAACATTTTATTGTAATCATGAGCTAAATTACTTATTCCATTATAGTATATAAATCTAAGAGCTAAGACAATATGAAATTAGGAAGGAGTATACATATCATGGCAAAAAGGCTTAAAAAGGTAAATGAATAGTAACTTGGGTAAAAAAATGGTAAATGATTCATAAGCTTGGTAAAAGAAGGTAAATAAACAGTAAGTTGGGTAAAATATAGTAAATGAATAATAACCTTGTTAAAATATAGTAAATGAATAGTAACCTTGGTAAAATATGGTAAATAAATAGAAACTAGGGTAAAGTAAAAATAAAAGGTGAAAATAAATGGTAACTAAGGTGGAGAAAATACTAGCAAAAGGATGTTTTCCTAGAATCTTCTAATGGATTTGACATCTTCCAACCTCCAACTATCCACACTAAGTATAGAATTCTCTAGAACTCAAAAGATATCTCCCTTCTTAGGCCTATAATAACCTCCATATCCCTACCTCTTAGCCACACCAAGCAAGAGGAGAAAGAGCCACTAGGAAAAGGAAAAGAATATAGGGCCTAGAAGTGTGAGAGAAGCAAAGAAGAAGTTCTCCAAAAAGATTCTTAAGGTTTAATTAAGTCTACCTCTTACACTTCCTCTAATATAACTAATTTCTTATTAGTGTATTGGTATGTATTGCATGCGTGTATATGTATACATGTTTGTGCATAACATAAGATTTTTTCACTTTTATTATGATGATATATATTTCTTGTAAGAAGATACTACTACCTTAATTGAAAGACATGGAGTGGTAAAACCATTAGACTCTCTTTTAAGTTTCTTTTAGCATACAAATGAAGATTATTAGAAATAATCAATTATACATGAATAATATTGATCATATCTTGATATGTGTGTGTAATGTTGATTTTGTTATGTATTCCTACAATTTACGAATTACATGGGCTTGATTCCTTATAAACTCTACAAGGTTACATAGGCAACTAGGGCCATGGCCTTTGGTGCAAACACCCTTCCTCTTATGTTGAAAAGGGTTTTGGAAAAAGTTAAATTAAATTAATTAATACATCACTTCTTCATGAATATTCTATAAATTGGCAAGTGTAATTAGTTGTTGTAAAAGTAATTGTTGATTTAATGAATGCTTTATAAATATTATTTTACTTGAAGCTTAACTATAAGTATTTTTGTGTTGTTAAGTATTTCTTCTACTCATGGGAATCTCATTACATGATTTTCCTACCATTAGCCTCTATGGTTGCATTGGTGGAAATAGGCTCTCACATGCCACATAGAGTTGTGACCAACTGACCTTCTATGATTATGATGATACTTTCCATTGGCCTTTATGGTTGCATCAATGGAGATGGGCTTCCATATGGCACACATAGTTGTGACCAATGGGTTATGTGTCAACCATTGGGCTCTATGGTTGCATCAGTGGGATGGACTTCCAAGAAGGTACGTAAAGAATATACCAATAGAATTGATAAGTTGTATGATTGATGCACGGTGGAGTAGTTCAACACCCAACCATATGAGATACGAGTGTTCATGTGTAGCCTGATCGAATTCTATGGACAATGCAATGTGAATATGCTAGTACTTGGTTAAAGTTTTGGATCGTTGTCTTTCCACATGGATATACTATAATCTATGCATATGATTTAGCTCTCAGTGAAGTGTGTGATATATTGATGTTGGTAGGCCATAAATCCTAGTAAACATAAGGTAAATGAAAGTGGTTTCTAAGTCTAAGTAAATAGAAAATGAATCTAATCTATCCTACATGATGGAAATTCATTCCTAACTCTCTGCACACATCTTGGACCTATGTAATCGTTACTAGAATTACCAAGTAATAATACTACTGAGTTATCAAACAATCACACTTTATGCTCAAAATTAGTTGTATTAATTCCACTTAATAACAATAAAAGCAAAGTTCATGGAAAAGTAAATAGTAACTAAGAAAATAGTAATCAATACGCTAAGTGAAAATAGTAAACATTATTCTAGGTAAATAGTAAACAAACTAAGTGGATATTACAATAGGAAAAGAAATCTTGATCTTTATTATTATTCACACTTTTGTCCAAGTACAAGATACTCAAAAAAGACATTGTACAATCGCTCAACACCACACTATGGGAATACACTCTATTGCTAACCTACAAAAATAAACTACAAGTGTTTTGATAAGGTGGAATGAAAATTGTTCTTTGGACCATGTGCCTAAGTCTCACATTTATAGGCCTGCAGATGTCTGCGACATTGAATATCTGACATTATAACATACGTCATGATATTGGAAATTCAATATCATGGCTCCAATATCGGATGCTTGATACCATAGCCATATAAAGAATTGATTTATCATATGCCCACAAGTAACTAAAAGCTCATCCTCTAGTTAAAATAAAATGAGGATGGATTTTCTTACAAAATTGAAAGGTAGATTTACATGACACTGACTACTATATACATGATTCTTAAATGCTGCAATTGTGTTTACAAAATGACACAAGATATGACATGATAATTTTAACAAAAAAACAAAACCTGGTGAAGCTTGATGTACTCTAGGTAGTTCCTAGTGGCAAGGGCTCTTCCATTGGTTTCTTTGCCTTGTCGCCAAGCTTCTAGAACTTGTATCTATTCAAGAGTGCCTAGAGCTTTTCCTCCTCCATTCTTCTATCATGTACCATCCACACTTATTGTGCAATGTGGGCACAATAGCTGCAAAAACATTTGATTAGCCTTAACATACCAGGCTACAAACTACCTCCTTCCTCTTCAAATGCTCTGGTGTTCTCACATAATTCATGATAATCAGATAATCTTCTAGTCAAGTTTGATATTACATCTTTTTACCCTTGGTAGCCAGCCATCACTACTTCCAATTCATAGTTTTCCACTTGAGTTTCTGTAAGGCATCCTTATGATCTACAAACTCCTTTCATACAAAGCATATGTGGCTACTACTTATAGTTCTAGTTCATTCCTAGGCTTCCTATTATCAACATGGCTAAGTTAGCATAACAAAGGTTAGCTAACCTCATGTAGTATTTTAGGTCCTTAATCTATAGGTCTTTATTTTTCACTTCTTCTTGGTGAACGTGGGCATGATTGTCTAGGATGGGCTATCAGTTAGGATTTTGTGCTGAGATGGAGCTAATTTTGGTTTTGGCCATCTAGATCTCTTTCTTGTTGATTTCTAATAAATCATTTTTTCAATACTTCAATATCGAGGTGGTTGTGATATCGACTACATGATATCAGGTACGTGATATCGTGCCCCAAGATGCAATATCATACATTCGATATCACAAGGTTACTACCAAATCTATAAATACAATGCCTAGGTGTACAATTGGAGGTTTTTAGCAATCAAGTAGCAAAAATCTTGCAGTTTGTCCATTTTAGAGTTAGAATATTTTCCAAGTGCCTACAGTATGAGGTCTAAGTATGAATGGATCTTTATTTAATCATTGTTGTACCTGAACACACCATTGTGTTGGCAATAGAAACGAACTCTTTAATTCATTCCTTGTAGCACTTGAGACTTTCTTTCTTATGCATTTATATTTTATGCAATTTACATAAATTTTATTTATATAGCAATTAATTTTGATGAATTAAGAAAATCATTAAAATACACAAGCACGACTCCTTTGAACATACATGTGATACTTGGTAGATCAGAAATGGTTAGCATTTGACAACCCAGTAGTGTTCACATGAAGTTCAAGATGTGTCCGGGAAGTGGGAACAGTTACATGTGTTAGGTTAGATTAGATCATAACTTACTTAGTAATTAATCACTCTTACTTTCATCTTTTTTGTAGGCGAGTAATTTCATAATAACATAAAATAACAAAAATATTATGCCTCAGTCACACTTAACCATACAATTACATTTCACAAGTAGACAACAAATGAAGAACACACATGCACTATTTAGCTATAGCATACTTAATAACTATAGTCTACAAAATCTGACTGGATTGCAGGTGAACGCTTGTGATTCATATTGTTGGATGTAGGGAAACCTCACCACTCATCATTGGCACCATTGTTGGGGACTATAGTTCTTCGTGTGCTATCTAAACCCAATGAAACTTAGTAACCTTGTTGTTCGAACCCTAAGAGTCAAATCCTACAAAAATTAAAATTATCATTAAATTAAACCTTAACCACACATTTTTTACAAGTTTATTAACACAAAATTTCTTCTTCTCATAGAAGTCCATCTTCACCCAGGGCAGTTCAGGTGCCTCAACAATGCCAGGTGGTATATGCTCATCCCGATGAGTATGTACCAGACTTTACCTTTATCTTGCATCAAGATGAACTAATGTAATGGCATGATATGGAAGGCAACATTGTGTTGCCACCTGACCAATCTATTCCAACAATGCTCCAACTCATGCTCACACAACATAGGCTTCAACATCTCCATGGAGAATACAAAATGTGAGACCCCAACTTGAGGGATTATCATCCCACTAAAGTGCAAAGATTAAGGGATAGTCAACTAGAGAACCAACATGAGCTTATGAAGGGCAAGGGGTCAAATATCTTTCCACCTCTGCTTGGTCCAATTGATGAAGGTGACCACTTCTTTAGTGATTCTCCTATCCTTGACTTTGTTCAAGGAGCCCTCAACTAGAATGTACAATCCACATTTCATAATCTAGGTTTTAGTCAAAATAGATCCACTAACAAAAATGGATCTGGAGAAGCAAATAAGAAAAAGGGAAAGAAAGGAGATCATGGTCGTGAGCATCAAAGGAAGGGTGATAGGTATCAATGTGAAGTGAGTTCCCCTTCTTCTTCCCCTTCATCGTCTTCTTCTTCTTCATCTAGTTCAGATCATGGCCGTAGAAGAAATAACCATGATGGAGGTGACCAATAGGACTAGAACAATAGAAGGGACTATCAAGACAATCATGACCGAAGACGTGAGAAATCCAAAGGCCCATCATCAAGTAAGAAGGAATAGTAGAGAACATCATACGCACCACCATCATGGCCTCGATGAACCTCTACTTGCTACTTGAGGCATGTTGAATATTACAGAAGCTGTGAGGATTCCAACAAGGCATGTGAAGGAGAGTATAATAAAGATGTTGAATATGAACAACCTCCCTTGGTTCGAGGGAGGATATGATGCTAATCCACAAAATCATCTCCAGGCCTTCCAAGATGCATGTGCTTTGCAGAATATTGAAAATAAATGGCAAAAGCTAAAATTATTTCCAAGCACACTCATAAAGGAAGCTAAAAACTGGTATTAATCCTTGGAACCAAAATCAATTAGGTGGTGGAGTATAATGTTGGAATTATTCAATGAAAAATATTAAACATACTCCTGGGTATCCAATTTAAGGAAACAAATTCAAGGATGGAAATAAGGAAATCATGAACCCTTGGATGTTGCTATTGGACGATACTACTCTCTGTTGCATAGGTGTCCCATCCTTGGATACTCTTAGCTTGATCAGCTTCATCATATTATAGATGGGTTGCAGTCTGAAACCAAGAAAACCCTTGGCGTCTATGCCCAAGGGAGATTGATAGAATTAAGCAGATATAAAATTCAAAAATTAGTTAAGTAGGTAGCCAAGGAGGAGGGAGAACTAAGAAAACATGAAACTATGGAAGAATATAACAGGGATCATTCTATTCAGAAAAGGGAGGTTCAATTTTGTGACAATGAGGATGAACTCACCAAAGATGAGGTGGTTAATCAGAAAACCTTGCCACTCCAAAAATTGCAATCAAAAACTACGACTAAGGTTGATCAATTATGGGTTCCATGGATAATAAGTTTCAAGTTGTCTTAAAAATTGTGAAAGAGTCCAAGGAACAAAGTGGTGAGCATGAGTGCCAAATATGTAAGAAAGTTGAATGTGCCATATCTAACGATAAAGGTAAAATGGTTGCAATAAAGATGGTTGCAGATAGTAATTCAGATGATGGTGGTAGATGTGATGTCTACCAGTGTGAACATCCTAGGGGATGTTATTCAGTTGTATCACACTTGCAGGAATTTGGGGTGTATGCCTTACATCCACGACTTGCACAAAGGCAAACATCCAAAAGATTGCCTTATCCACAAGGAAATCCTCAACAACTCCACCAACCATAGTAATACTATACAAGTGGAACTTCATCACAACCTTATGGTTACTATATTCAACAACCTTCATCTCCAAGGGACTCCTATGGTCATTTTACTACTTACCAAACTCACCACTACCCTCCTAAAGCATACCAATCTCCCTATCCAAGGAGGGATCCCACCTACTACCCTTATGCACATCCTGTCCTTGCACCTACTCCACCTCCTTCACTACTACCACCTGCTTCATCCATGCAGGGGGAATTTCCTGCACAACCACAATAAAGGAACACTACAAGGGTAGTTAATCTACAAATGGTTAACCCATCAAGCAAGTTAAAACCACGAACAAAGAAAAGACGCTTCTTCTAACCTTGTAATCCACCAAAGCCCTTGAACACATCAGTGGTTAGTAATCTTGCTCCTCTGCCTTCCTTTGTTTCTTCTTTATCCAAGTCCACTTCAAATCAAAATCCTTCTCAAATCTATATTGTAATGCTAACACATCTTGTATCCAATTAGATTTTGGCTAGTAACTTGCCCAAAACATTAGCTGATCCTAGGAGTCCCCTAGTTTACTTGCAACTTTTTGGGAATGAGCCTTGTAAAGCTCTTCTTGACTCTAGTTCTAGTGTTAATTTGATCTCACATGAAATGTACACAATGTGGAACCTTCCTCCCTTCAAGAAAAGCATCTGGCTAGAACTGGTGGACCAGTCCATCACTGTTCCATTAGGACTGGTTAAGGACATTGTTACTACCATTTTTGGGTGGTCATATCCTACTGATTTCCTAGTAATCAAAGTGGAGAACTACAAAGGATATTTTCCAATTATTGTGGGAAGGGTGTGGTTAAGTATTGTTGATGCCAAAATGAGCATTAGATATCTTTCCTTGGAGATATCAAAAGAAAATGAATTTGGAAAGATCAAGAAGAAGAGAGTTCCATGTATCGCGTACAGCGATTCAGGGTGTCATTGTGTGTAGAAGTTATGCTTAGTAAAGCAAACATCTATCTCTACATGCAAGTAGTGTGCACCAAACGCTAAGATCCAAATATGTCTATACCTAGCAGCCATAAAACAAGAAGGTACCCAGTGGCTGACAGTTGATTCTAGCAACAGTACATTATGCATGGAACCTACTGAGGGCCTAATGTATAAATATATTGCAAGCATGGATGAACTCAAGTAAGTTCATCAATAGCTCTCTAAAGGAGAAAATGATGATATCAATTGGGATGAGTTGGAAATTCCTGACAATTTGAAATAAGAGTCCCTTAAATTGAAGATACTACTAGCTAGAATGGAGTACATATTTTTGAAAAATGAGAGGCCGATTATTATTAATGCCAAGCTTACTACAGAATAAAGAAAAAAGTTGATAAAAATTATGGAAAAATGGTCAGTAGCATTTTCTTGATCATATTCCAAATTCATTGGGATAGATCTAAGAATATGCCAGCAATGACATTTGAATCCCAAGTTAAAGCAAATTGTCAAAGAGGAGATTGAACAACTTTTCAAAGTAGGATTCATCTACCCTATTGCAGATAGTGAGTGGGTTAGTCTACTTGTGATCATACCCAAGAAAGGAAGCAAATGATGGATGTGCATTGATTTTTGGCTGCTTAACATGGTAACTTTCAAGGATCATTTTTTGTTGTCTTTTGTCAACCAAGTGCTGGACACCATTTACGAGCACTACTATTACAGCTTTTTGGATGATTATAGTGGCTATAACCAAATCTGGATTGCACTAGAGGACTAGGAAAAGACAACTTTCATAAGTCCTTGTGGGACTACTTACCATCAAATGCCATTTGTTCTATGTAATGCCCCAACCACATCTCAACAATTAGTTCTCAACATTTTCCAATAATAGATTGGTAGTGGGGTAGAAGTCTTTATAAATGATTTTTCTACCGATGGAGCTATGTTCAAGGAAGCCTTGGACTGTCTTAAGCATGTATTGAAGAGTTGCCTAGCTTCAAGCATAAGTAACATGTCTTTCCATAGGGACACCCAGAAATTTATTTTGTGCTCTTATATTTTTATTTGTGTCAACCTTTCAAGGTAGAATTATTTTACTCTAACTCCTAGTTTTTGTTAAATCTACAAGGATGTAATACAACATGTTGCATTAATATCTACAAGGATCTTAGTCCCATCACACCTCTATCAAATGGAAAGGCATATATAATAGAGCAGTTGACTATTATACCAAGTGGGTAGAAGTAGCAGCTATTGTCGACTGTACATCTACCACTGCTGCTTGGTTTGTACAACAAAACATCATAAACAGGTTTCATGTACCTTGTGCATCAATTTTTGATAATGGAACTCACTTTATAGGTGCCAATTTCTAGAAGCTAATGTAATGCTTGGGGGTTGAACATAAACTTACAACACCATATCATCCCCAAGCCAATGGTTAAGCTGAGGTCACTAATTGGGAGATTACAAAAATCCTAACGCAAACCATTAGCAAATACCGAAGGGACTGGAGCACTAAATTAAATGATGCACTTTGGGCATATTGCTCCACATGGAAGCTTCCCATAGGTGATCATCCCTATGAGCTTGTGTATAGAAAATTACCAACACTACCCATCCAATATGAGCTTCATACACTCTCTACAGCCTATGATCTTGACCTAAATCTAAGTCTAACATAGAAAGAACGATTGATGAACCTTAACTTACTAGATGAAAAATGATTGTCATCCAAAAAAACACATAAGGCATTCAACAAGAAATGCCATGATCTCAAAATAAGAAAAGTCAAGTTTCAACCAAGAGACAAGGTTCTTTATTGGAATTTTGCACATGTACCCCAACGAACCAAATTTCAAACATTTTGGGAAGGACCTTACATTATTAATGAGACTTTTCCATCTAGGGTCATGATCATCTACAAACCTGACAACCAAAATAAGAAATAATTAGTCAACATTTAACAAGTAAAATCTTCCCATGATCCTAAGCCAACCAACTTAATGAACACCTCGCCAGATGGACAACCATGCTCAATTTTTCAGATCTCTCCCTTCCAACTTAGTCATGGGGGAGATGTCCACCCATACTAACACTTTATATAGTTCCTTAGTTTTTGACTTTTTGTTTTGCACATTTTTGATTTTACAGTGTTTTTTTTTCATCTTCTTTTTATTACATATTTGTAGTTTTTAAGATGATTTATCTTCTATTAGTTTCTGTTTTACACCATTGCTAATATACTTAATATCTATTTTTTACTCTTTTACTTTCTTTTATGGATATGTTTTCTTATGTTTGATGTGTTTCTCTACTTTTTCTGCTAATAAGGTGCAAAGTACGATGGTAATGCACTACTCAATGGTGTATGCTTCATTTGTAATTTTATTATTGATGTCTAGTTTCTAACTTTGAATGTTGTTACTGACAACTAGGACATGGTTTCTTTTCATGTAACAGGTAGTAAGTCCACATCATCCAACCATCTCCATACTCTATGATTTTCCTTGTTTTGGAAGCATGTAGTTTCTTCTTCATTAATGCAACTTCAATAAATTGGTAACTTGTGTAGTTTTTAGAATTGGGAAGGAATCAAAGGTTAGGACAGGATGTGCCTTCAAAGGGATGTGGTATTCTTCATGCTTTTCTTTTTTCCCATGTGCAAGAGTGTTCTCATAAGCTTCTCACCATTCCACATCATTTCACAATAGGAAGTCAAATAAGTCCTTACATGGTGTGGTCCTCATCACAAAAAAAAAAGCTATGAGGATTCAAATCACACCCCTTTGACAAAATAAATGCAAAAAACACATGGGTCTTTGCATGATGTGGTTCCCATTCAAAAAAAACATGGGAATTCAAAGCACACCCCTTAGACCAAATAGAAGGGCTACAAGCACTAGTTATGAGACTTGTCTTGTCTTCTCTAACTAAGGCCCTTTCTCACTTCCCATATTCTCTCCAATCTGGAATGGTTGTTGTTTTGTGGGAGTATTCTTGTGTCTCAGGGGATGGACTAGCCTTAGAATGTTGATGCAAAGTCACTAAAAGTGGTTGGTTTTAATATGGACTAAGAAGGGATCCTACCAAGTCATTTAACCACAAATCCCACAAGGGATTTCATGTGACTATAATTAGGAATTCCATCTCATTCTCTCTCTCATCCATTTATGCTTTTCATGCCTCACCTCACTATCGGTCTCATGTTTTGATTCAATGTTCTGGTTTGATGTGTCGGGTTTCTCAGTAAGTTACTTTTAGATTTTTGTATTTAAATTCCATAATAATTAATCATCCATGGAGCCCATGGACTCCTTGGTCTAAAGTTATGAAAGGGCATGAAATTCTTATGCCTGCTTTGGGGAAGACTCACTTGCATATCTTTTGGTTTGATTGAGCTAAATTCTATATCCTTAGACATTGTTACAATCAAATTTTTTTTATTTACCCCATCCATGTGATCCAATTATACACACCTTCACAACTATTTTTGATGAACTTCTATTTATTATTGTAAATACCCTCTTTCTAGTATTCCTTGTGTTAAGCTTTTTTTGAATTTTATGAATTGCTTCTCTTACTTAACCCATTTGTCAGTCTTTTCACTAACAACCTCAAGCAACCAATCTCTCACAATCACAACCTAGCTAGATAAAATCACCAACAAGTTAAGGTATTCAGCCATTATCTGTTGCACTATATGTACTAATCCTTGGTTCTGTTGTGATTGCAGTGGGAAGCATGGACTGGAAGCGGGACACTCTTCACCAAGGAGGATGCAACCATATCACTCGTAGGAGATTATTCATAACTGTTGGATCTCTTCTACCTCTCCATCATTCTTCTGATGCCAAGAGGGGTTGGATGTCCTTTGGATTTGTTGGTGTTATTTTCTATTGTCATGAACACCCAGTTTTGTACACAATTGTAATATTGTATGCTCGGGCACTTTTGTATTTGTCTATTTTCTCTGTGTCACTCTACATGTTAATCAAATAAGTCCACACCTCCCAATATATTTTGTAAAGGACCTATTCCTCTTCTTCTATACTTGAGGATGAGTTTTCATCTAGTCGTGGGGATATGATAAATCATGTTTTTTAATACTCTGATATCGAGGTGGCCGTGATATTGAATACACGATATCATGTACACGATATCTCGACCCAAGGTCCAATATCATACAGTCAATATCGCAGGGTTATTCTTAATTCTATAAATACAGTGCCCAGGCACACAATTGGGAGTAAGTTTTTAGTAGTCAAGTAGCAAAACTCTTACAGTTTGTCCATTTAAGAGTTAGAATATTTTCCAAGTACCCACAGTAGGAGGTCTAAGTGTGAACAGATCTTTATTCAAACATTGATGTACCTAAACACACCATTGTGTTGGTAATAAAGACAAACTCTTTGATTCATTCCTTGTAGCACTTGAGACTTTCTTTCTTATGCATTTATATTTTATGCAATTTACATNAACTTAGTAATTAATCATTCTTACTTTCATCTTTGTTCTAGGTGAGTAATTTCATAAGAACACAAAATAATAAACTTCTCATGCCTCATTCACACTTAACCATACAATTGCATTTCACAAGTGGGACTGGGAAGACAATGAACAAACAACATGCACACATTATTTAGCTCTAGTGTACTTTATAATTATAGTCCGCAGAATTTAACTAGATTGCATGTGAATGCTTGGGATTTTTATGGTTGGACGTAGGGGTACCTCACCACTCATCAATTTCGTTATACATGCCCACCTGATCAAGGAAGTATTCCTTGAGCCTTTTGTGTTTCTTTGCCCCATTTTTCCACATGCTTATTTCAATGACTGACTTCTGATGAATGGCATATACCTCCTCCATCAAGAAGATTGTATTTTCTCTTACAAGGTGGCACATGTTTTGGTTGACCCTCACCAATTGTTTCCTTAACTAGTGGATACTCTTCTCTAAGATGTTTTTTCTTTTGGATTTTCTATAATGGTCAACCTCATATTATCAGCAACAAGTGGTTTATTTTCCTTGTACTACAGTAAGCACCTTAGCATGTGCGTACATTTGTGCTTCTGCTACAAAGGCATTCCATACTGCTTCTCCTTCTCTATTGCCATCTATTTATTCTACTCAATCAAGTGGTTTATTTATTCAATTCTGAACTACTCTATCTAGTTAGGTGTAACAAATTGAGTTGCAAATCTTTGTTTAGCTCTCAGGGCTACTAGATTATAGTAATCTTAAAATTTCATTCTCTACATGCTCTACCCTTGTCTCTACCATGACCAATTTTCCTTTGGTAATGATGAGCTCAAACTAGACTATAATGACACCACTGGGGATGTCAAAAGTGTTTTCATGACTTGCCTATTCTATAGTAGTCTATCAAGCACATCTTCATGGTCAATAAGAGTCATCAAAGTTCTGGCTAACATTTGAGCATCTTTGGCTACAATTAGATCTTTTGGTGGTACAACAGGCATGTTGAAAGATTCTTTGATGTGATCAATGATCACCTTTGCTACTCTTGCTACATCTTAGTGCTACATTATCATTACTATAGCTCACTCTCAAGTCTCAAGCACCACTTGAAATGATGTAGCATTCCTAGAGATTTGTTGTGACCAATGGACCTCTTCTCTTGACCATACTGAAATATGTCCACTTGCCACATCTACTATAACTGTGGAATAGATGACATTGTTAATAGCTATATAAAGGTTGGCCTCCTCCTTTGTTCCCCATTTGATGGTTTCTGCAATCTATTGCAAATGAATCATTGATAGCCTATAATCTTCCAGTGATGGTGTTGGAACTTGTTGTTGCTACTATTTTTTTTGTTGCTATTACTGATATTTTTGTTGCTATTTTTGTTTCTCTTGTTGTTGCTATTATTATTGTTGTTTCTGCTCTTGCTCTTGTTCTTATTCTAGGTGCTCCTAGTTTGAGCAATTCAGCATATGAAGCATTTTGGGCTCTCCTGGGAATGCCATTATTGTATCCTAGGATTTTGACTTGCTTGCACAACTTTCTGATAAGGCAAGAAAATGGAAGTGTTGGCTTTCCTACCTTCCATTCTTGAAACTACCTCTAAATTTTCATAAAGTAGAGTTATGTGAGGTTGGCATTGTATTTTCCCATCAAGATCACACTTCCTCTAGTCACATAGGTGGATAGTTGGTTCAGTCCTTTTGTTGGGAATAGGTAATAGGTGCCAATTTTGAAGTACATTCTTTATTTTAGAGTTAGTTCATTATATCCCTTATCTTCCTTGTCATATGCCTATTTCAGCCAAAGCTTTTTGGTTTCAAGATTTGATTAGGTGGAAAAATGTGCTACCCTTGCTTCTTCATTGGGTATGTTGAGTGCTTTAACTATTACCTTAATTGGGAATGAGACTAAAATTCCTCCAATGTTAATAGTGGTATCCTCTTCTTTGTTATGTCAAAGCTGATAGGTTTCCCCAAGGTACCATTTACCATTGTGTAAAATTGTAGGCCATAGTAGTGATGCTTGGAGTTCTGTCCTTACTGCTTCAAGAACAAATTCTATGAATGGGCCAAAGTTCTTTCCAAAATAACTATGATCAAGATGGATCTCTCCTAAATAGCTTGGAGGTAGTCTTGTGACAATGTGAGGTGTTTTCCTTGCACTAGTGGTTCTCCTACCTCTCCTTGGGTTGTTTGTCTTCTAGCAGGAGTCTCTTCATGAATGCTAAATGATTGGGCTTCTTGATCCTTGTGTTTTAGTTCTTGTTCTCCAATTCAGCCTGTACCTTGGCCTCTTGATTGTCTACATGCACCTTGTGAGGGTCCTCCTTATGCTCCTTTCTTTGGTACCATTTGCAATCATTAAGGAATTAGGAATCATTAGAAGGCATTCTCTAATTTTTATACCTCCATTCCTTTCTCATACTTTTAGTTAGATCAAGTTCTTAGTTGTTAGGATTGCAAAGTTAGAAACCTTTTGTAAAACATTACCCCATAAGTGTTAATTTCCTTGTAACCCTTCACAATTATTCATTTTGTTCCTATGTATGGCTTATAATGATGGTTATACGTCCTTAAGAGCATTATTTAAGTGTTTTGGCATTAATATGATTGATTGTTCCTTAAAAATTTCAACTTTCACTTCATACTTATCCTTAAAATACATTTTGGGCATTAGAAAATTTTGAAAATTTGGATTAGATTCTCCTTAATAGCACCCCTCCATGACTAAGATGAGCATCCTATGATCAAATAGGTTCAAAAATCATGAAAATCAAAGTGATAATGGTCAAGTTATGGCCTAGGAAAGTGTTTGCAACCGTTTGGTACACGACCGCCAACGAGTGTCCTCGAATAGGATTTAGGTGTCTGCTGGTCTCTGGCAACACCAAGGCCTAGATACCTCCAAATAAACTCAGTAGTTAATGTGAGTATGTGTATGTGCTATTACGGCGTGCGATTGTGAAAAATGAAATGATTGTGTTATGTGTGAACTATAGATGACTTATCTTAAAGAGATTCAACCAACTTTGCCAAGTACTGTGAGTTGTTNAAAAAATTACTACGTAAACTACCACGTACGAGACTCCATTTTGGCTAGATAGTGGACGTCAAAAATTGCATTCAACAGAACCTTCAAAAGACTTAATAATTTCTGATTGAAATACCACGGAGATTCACTTTAAAGATAAAATAAAGCTATTCTAGTCCCATCAAAATACCAAAAACTTTCTGAACCCTCTTGACTATTGAATCATTCAACAGCATGACCACAAGCAGAGGCTCTCTTACAACGATCCCAATAGTAGTTTCTATACGTTGCACAATAATAAAATTTACTACTAAAATGCTCTTAAGGCTTTTAAACACAAGCGCTTCTATGGCAAAATTTTAACAGAAATTTTCTATCAGGCAACTAGAACAATAAGAGCAATCAAAAAATCCAAAAATTACTTGCCAAGGATGATACTATCTAAACCACTAGCTAAAAAATTGAAACAAAATAAAAATAAAAAATAACTCATAGGACTATGACAAAGAGGTTAAAATATTTACTCTAGCAAGCCATCTTACAAATAATCATTCACACTTTATTCTTTAAAATGCTCTTCTCAAGACCCCAAGTGTGTCTCCAAGTGAGAGCCCAAGTGTGATCCCAATGTCATCTCAAAAGTTTGATGTATGAGACCCCAATATGATCCTACCTCCTTGATCCCTGAAGCCTTTTTATAGGGTTCAAAGGTAGGTAGGAAAATTACAAAATATCTTGGGTGGTTTAACCACCATAGAGATAAAAAAGCTACAATGGACAAGTGTCCTATGTAGTTGCCAAGTGTCTTCATTTAGTTACCAAGTGTTCACCATGGAGAGAAACAAGTTGCAGTTGACAAGTGGCCTTTTTAGTTGACAAGTGACCTTTTTAATTGACAAGTGGCCATTGTGGAGATAAAAAGGCTATAGTTGACAAGTGGCCTTTTTAATGGTTACAAACATCATGGGATTAAGGCTAGGAAGTTACAACTTCCATATAAAGTTACAATTATAGAAATAAAAGCTATAGTTGGAAATGTCCATAAATCCCCCTTTTTATAAAATAGCAATACATATAACTTTATATATATATTTTTAGGAACAACATAAAGGTCAATAAATAGAATTTGATCATCTGTCTCCCCTTGGCCATGCTGCAGAATAATTTGGAGAGGCTTGTGTGGCCTCCTTTGCTAGCAATTAGAAGAAAGTCCCTCTTCATTCCTATATATTTGGCATATTTATGATAAACTGGAGCTTCATTCTCTCGAATAACTACATCGTGAGCATCAATCTCTTGTCCAAACTCATTTTTTAGAAGGTCTCCTCAAGCCCCAAACCATTTCTTCTCATGCATTTATGTATTTGGTTCTGTAAAGAGTACATAGTCTTCACATGTTTCTTTTTTATATCATTTATCCTAGTTCTGGAGAATAAAGAGTGTTGGATCAGTGAAATGCCAATGGTGAAGGCAATCGCACACAGAAGCAGTGACCAGATCAGGCCACACCCCTGAGTTTCCATTGCGAATTTCATTTGCTTCTTTTTGATATTTATCGAAATATTATTCTCATTTCATTCTTTGCGAAAATTCAAATCCACAATGGCCTTGGATCTGCTTCAAGTCAGCTTACAAGTAAAGAATTTCAACTGTAATTTATCAAAAACCTTATCAAAAGTGAGAACCTTAGAAATATTTGTGGAGGAGGTGCTTTGTTGTTTGGTCAGCTGCCGATTTTGCTCAACAAGCTTCTGCAACGCGTGGCCACGCCTCTGCTGAATTCGTCATGCAAGTTGTACCTCCCAAAAATTCCGCAACAATTGAAACTACTTCTACACACGGTTCACTGGTAGCTGCCATATCTTCTTCATCTGTGTTGCCACCATCTCTTTTTCTGGCAACGGCTCCGCTGAAGTCGCAGGCATCAGAGTCGGCATCAGTTCTAACTGGATCCAACTGGAAGAGGCCACGTGCTTTCTTGTCGTTTACCTAGTGCCCTTCGTTTTTGCCACAGATGACTCCATTATTGCTGTAATGTGCTTGCTACCACCGCAGCGAAAAATTTTCTTTTGTGGATAGATCCACCACCGAATCCAAAGAAATCCCAGCAAGGAAAATGAATCAACCCTAACTTTCGTAGAAATGGCTGATTACGGAGCATCATTTTGCATGATTTTTGGGCTTTTGCCTCCGATGCTGCCTGAACCAGGGCTACAATATTAGGCTTGATGATATCTGGTGTCATCGTGTAAATCCTGCGATGATGGGAGAACTCTCTCTTGTAAACGTTGCTTTTGCTTACGAGATAAAGACCCTCGATCTCTTCGTTGAATTGAAAACTGGGAGAACGTTCATCTCATCAATGTTTCCCATGTATGCAGTGGGTACTTCAAATGCATAAGCCTATTCAACAATGGGATTCAACTGATTGAAGATGATGGCTTTTGCACCACCAACCTATTTTTTCTTTGATCTATTTTTCGTGTGAATGGGTTTCCATCTTGGTTACAGAGTACCACCTTGCATGCAACTTTAGTAGCATCCAAACTCCCCATGTAGCATTGGTCTGCCCATATAGGATCTACACCCTTGGCAGCAGCATCATATGCTCTTACAGTTATGGCTAAATGATTGATTCTATCCATACTCAGACTTAGACTCTGGATATGGGTCTGGATTCCAACAAACCGAAGATTATTATTGAAATCCCTGTCTATGGATCTGGCTGCAACAATGATGATCTAGGGTGCAATATTTGTCACAGATCCACTATCCTAGAAACCTTCATTGCCGGCTGCACAAACAACCGTAATCCCATGTCTGACAGCATGAAATGAACCCATAGAGATGGAATCCTGAAAGTTGGTGGAGCCTACTTGAGTAATGATTGACACAGATAAAATTTTGATGCCATCCCTAATTACACTATCACAAGCAGCAAGGATATCTGCATCCCAACAACCGCCCTGCACATTCCAACAGGCCTTGTACACTGCAAGTCTTGTAAATGGAGCTCCTCCTCTGCCATCTCCTACTACCAAACTTTTGTAGTTCATATTATCCACAAACCTACCTATAGCAATCGATGTTGTATGTGTGCTATGTCCAACCTGTTCCATGAAATGGCCAAATATGCCAACAGAAAGCTAGGAGGTTAGAGCACAAATCAAAGAAGAAAATTCAAAAAATCTCTCTTGTCTTAAATGAAAAATGGTGAAAAAATTTGCTAAGTGTCTATCTATATATAGGTTTTGTGTGATCCGATATTGGGAACCAGATAGCAAGTATCTAATATTAGTGCTAAACCAATATTGAAAACTCGATATCAGAGCCCAAAAATTTGCATTTTTCATAATGGTCTAATGGAAAAAAATTGATTCTTTCGGATATATGAAAGGTTTTAAAGTTACTTTAAGGCTTTGGATGATAGAGATATGAATATTTTTGTCATCAGTTTGTTATTGGAAGTTCATAGAGAAGGAATCTCAAGCTACGAAAGTTCATAAGATGGATGAGAAGGGTAATGAATTCATGTAGCAAGAATGTATAGTTTAAATGTTGTGGGAAGTGTAGTTCAAGATGATGTGGAATCGCTTGGTAGGTATAAGATATAATAATTATACAAGTGGATCTTCCACAAAGCATAATTCAACCCTTAATTCCCTTGTATAACCACACCTAAAATGTCCTTAGGCACTTAAGGAGTTGGATGTAATGCATAGCTATTTAGCAAAACACACATGTTAGCATCACCAAATTGAGAAAATAACTTTATGTTATACAAAATCACAAGTTATAACTACTCTTACAATGAGATGAGATGCACTTACAAGGGATTTCAGAGATCAAGATGTGAGGTATCTTACCATAGGCATAATAAATTCTTGTGTGTTATTAGTGGTTAAAGTAATCACTAGCCTTTCTACCCAAGATTCATACCAAGTCTATACCATTGTCTAGTGACATTGCATCATTTCATCTCTTGGAATTACAATTGTAAGACTATAAATTTTTCAAGGAGTATTGTCAATGGACGTATTGTCCAAGGGAGGAGTTTATTCATGGTACTTTATTATTTTTTAGCTTTGTGAGAAGCTGCCTAGCTTCAAGCATGAGTAACATGTCTTTCCACTAGGACCCCCAAAAATTTATTTTCTACTCTTATATTTTTATTTGTGTTAACCTTTCAAGGTAGCATTATTTTACTCTTACTCCTAGTTTTTGTTAGATCTACAAGGATGTAATACAGCCTTAGAAACATAATAGAACTCACAACAGTAATCCAAAACAATCCACAAATCCCCTTGATGTCACTCTCTTTTCATTTCCTCTTGGTTCTTCACTCTTCTATCCAAGCACAGTGATCACAAGTTTAGTCTTAGTTGTATTATGGAAAAGAACATCATTATGGCCATGGTAAGAACCTCTTATCATTGGAATGGATGTATGAACAATGTGGGCTCACTATTCAACTAATCAATCCCTTATGACTTGATAACATAGAGAAATATTTGGCTTATTGGACTACATCTTGCCTTTATTTGTAATGTTTCTTATTAGTAATTAACATTATTTATAAAGGGTTTTAAAACAAAGTACAAAAGAAATAAAAAAGATAGTACAAATTGTGCAAAGGTGTAAAAAATGAAAGATTTCAAAAAATGGAAAATTTCAAAGAATTGAAAGATATTAAATAATATCAAAAATTTAAGAAATGAAAAATGGGAAAGAATAAGAAGATGTCAAATAATGTGAAAGATATAAAAGAATAAGAAAAGTTTTATCAAGAAATAGGAAAAGCAAAAAGAATTATAAAACAAACAAAAAATGAAAAAGCACTTATTAATTCCCACATCAAGGCAAAGTGTCTCCCCCATGACTGAACTCATGGGTGAGTGTTTGAAAAATGCTCCCTAGGTCTCCTAGATCATGCACTCTAGGTGATTCACTTACCATCTTTATTGATTTAACTTTCTATTATTGTCCCATGTGATCTTGATGGTAGTTGAGTTTTGATTGTCTAAGTACTTATTATCTTTCCCTTTTGGTGTATGATTATGAGTTATTAATTTCATTTTTGGGTCCTTACTTAGAGTCATTTTTTTAGAATGGGAATTAATATATGAGTCAAATTGTTCCATGATTATTTTGGATGGTTAAAGGTTTTCAGTTAGTGACCATAGTGTGTCTTTTGATTTGATGGCCTTTGCTCTTTCTTTTGCATATACTTGTTTTTCATTATTATTGTGGACCGGTATGGTGATTGTATTGACATTCTAAAAAGTTGATCCATGAACGCACCCTCTTCTTTTTAGCAATAATGCATGGAGTTCACTACCTATGTATGGCTATGAGCTTATCTTCCTTAGAGATCTCAACAAATAGATCCCACATACTTAGCTTAGCATTGATTATGCTAAGCCATGCCCTCACCTTGATAATTGAAAATTCCTTATTATCTTCTTTTATATCAATTATCAGAAAGCCTACCAGATAAGACCACCCATTGATAGTCGTCACCACATCCTCAATCTATCCCAAGGGAATGAAAATAGATTGATCTGTAAGCTCTAACCTGATATCATATTCCTTCAATAGTGATAGGTTCCATGCTTGATATGTTTCGTAAGAGATCAAATTTACTCAGGATAGATTTCCAACTACTCATAGATAAATCAAAGGAACTTCTAGATCAATTCTCTTTTTAGGGAGTGGCCCTGCATTAATCTAGTCTGTGACTATTTCAATGAGCATGATAATCTGCTTGTTATTGTTGAATCATGTCAAAAGGTTGTTATTGGTAGGTGGATCTAATATAGGAGAAGTTGGTCTTGATGAAGTTCTAACTCTACCAGTCTTTTTTGGACTTATCCTTAGGAAAGGATATTTCTTTGTCTGGCCCTTAGTGGCGTTAGTAAGATCCTCTACTTATATGTTCATTGCCCTTACAGCTCTCCTCTATTGTGGTTGTGATGGCAGTTCATATTGCATAACAGGTGGTGGTAGTGATGGTAAAGGATTTGGATTGTGATTTGCAAAATCAACTACTTGTGGATGCATGTATGAGCCTAAGTTGATCATTGGTGGCATTGGTTAGTGGTATTCCAACAAATAATACTATGGAGTCTGAAAATTTCCTTTACTAGTGAGATTGTACATTGGACATAATATCCATATGAATTTGGCTATCTGTATGGATATTGTTGGCAAAGTGGTGGCATAGCCCACAATTGAGGTTATTTCCACTACTGATAATACTTCTCTTACAGCTATGGCAATGATCCACTTGGATAATACATGGGTTGGAGGTTCTGTCAATACTTACCTTGAGGATAAGGTAACCTTTTAGGCATTCATTTTTGAACAAAGCTAACATTAAGTGCATATGCCCCTATCTCTTGTAGATGTATCATGACCAGGTAACATCCCTTAGGATGTTCATGTTGACACAATGCAACCTTCCTCATATGTGGAGCTAGTGTCTGAGCATTCAGCCATTGAAGCAACTTTGCCTTTCCATCCAAACTCTTCTTTTTCCTATTATCTTTTCCTTTTCCAAAGTCTTTCTCAGTTCTTTCCTTCATAATATTCAATGGAGATGAAAATTTTTGATCCACAAGGTCCCACATTTTCTCTACTTTGTTTGCGATATCATTTATAAATTTTTGGTTAGGTAAAGTTTTTTTCGGAATGGCCTAGTCCAAGGTTTCCTCCTCTTGTGTGTCGCATAATTGTGCATCTCTTTTTTAAATTGATAGATCTCTATTATACTCTTTAGTCAATTCCCTCTTTCTTAGCTCACCTTCCTTCTTTTCCACTTGGTTAATTAGTCTTTGGATGTAATGGGCATTCATTTTTTATAACCTACCTTGAGAATAAACCAAAAGAGACTCTCTAGTTTTGCTTCACAGCCCATCTACAATGTGCCTGATCTATTTTCTTGGTCAAAATTCATGGCCTAGGAATTTGTGCAACAGTGAATAATATCTACCCATTATTACATCAAGGGTCTCATGATTCCCTTGCTTTCATCCCTAGATCTATTTTCTTAAGTAGGAAACTCATGAATAGGTTTGATATTTGTCATTAAAGAGTTCGAGCATGGTACTCCAGTGTTTGATTGATTTATGTTCTAGTGACCAGTACAACCTCTTGGCCTCCTTCATAAGTTTTCTAGCAAACAACGTTAACTTTTTTCATCATTTTCAATATTTTATAGGGCATAGGAATCATGAAAAGCTTGAAGGTAATGTTGTGAATTAACATTATATCAACAATCAAATCTTGGCATGTTGTTCATGTCCAACTATTTGATTCAACTATATCTCACATGCCTAATTGGAATGTGAACGACTTCATAGATGTTCATCATACTATAGGTTGTCATTAGGGGTTCATTATCTTGATTAAGTTCATGTGCTCTATTATAGCAGCATCCCCTTCTGTGCTCATGTCTTTCTTGATCCTCCTTTTGATTCTCATATCTTCTTTGTTTATACTCTTCATCTTCTGAATCATAATGTCTAAGATATTAATCATAACAATCATGATTCCATCTCTCTTCCCTATCATAATCTTTGTGCCTTAACTACCTCCTATCAGAGTCCTTTGATGATTGTGAGGATGAGGATGAGTCAATAGGAGAATGGTGTCGACTTGTTCTTCTTTCATGACTCCTATATTCATCTTTGTGGGACCTTGTAGATACTCTTGGCCTTTAGTTATAGTTATATCTTGAGTCGATTAACTCCCTCTTAGGTGTCTCTACTAAGGTAGACTACATATAAACTTTGATAGGTTCTTCTAGTCTGATGATAGGTGTTTTTGAGGAATCTTCATGATTCTAGTGGAGTTGTTCTGTGATGAATGTATCAGCATTAGGTTCCTCCAAAATAACAAAAGTGTTGACCTACTTTGCTTTGTTATGTATGTGTTTGATTTCCATGGCAGCATCTCTTATCATTTTCTCCTTTGTGGGTTCATAGGGCCTAGTCATATGCTTAGTCACATGGTACCATTTATGGATTTTATTAAGATTCATTCCCCTTAAGGTAGTTTGAAGCATGGTGAATGAAACACATTCTAGAGGTAGGACAATGTTGCATTGTATGTTTCTCCACCTCATCTGACTATCCTGATGGAAGATGAAAGTAAAATCTAAATCATAAGGATCAATGTGAGCAGAAGTGATTCTTATTTGCATTGGCATCCCCCATTCTTCTTTATCACTTATTTTGTCATTGCTCCTCCTTGTCTCTTTATCAAGTGATGATGTATTTTTTTTTGAAGCCATATTGTCTTTTTTAGACGTTTATTTTAAGTGTGCTTTTTCTTAGAGTTATAAAGTTTAACTTTATATTCTACTACAATGAACCTTGTAAAATCCGTTACTTAGCATATATTGACTTGTCCCTGGCAATGACACCAATGATGAGTGGTGAAGTAGTCCCATACCCAACCATACGAGATACAATTATTCATGCGCAACTTGGTCAAATTCCATGAACAAGGCAATGTGAATATGCTAGTAGTTAGTTAAAGTTTAGGATCGTTATCTTCCCACATGGAGCTAGTATAATCTATGCATATGATTTAGCTCTCAGTGAGGTGTATGATACATTGATGTTGGTAGGCCATAACTCCTAGTAAACATAAGGTAAATGAAAGTGGTTTCTAAGTCTACATAAACAAAAAATGAATCTAGTCTAGCCTAGGTGATGGAAAACTATTCCTAACTCTCTGCACATGTCTTAGACTTCAGCAATGGTTACTGAGATTACAAAGTACCTCACTACTAGGCGAACCAAGAGATAATACTACTGGGTTATTAAAAAATCATACTTTACACTCTGAATCAGTCATATCCATTCGACTTAACAATAATAAAAGTAAAGTCCATGGAAAAGTAAATAGTAACTAAGAAAATAGTAAACATTATTCTAGGTAAATAGTAAAAAAAAAAACTAAGTGTATATTGTAATGGTGAAAAGTAATCTTGATCTTTATTGTTGTTCACACTTATGTTCAAGTACAAGATGCTTGAATAAAGACTTCGTACAATCACTCAACACCACACTGAGAGCATACACTCTATTACTAAGTCATGAAAATAACCTACAAGAGTTCTGGTAAGGTGGAATGAAAATTGTTGTTTGGACCATGTGCCTAAGTGTTGTATTTATAAGCTTGCATGTGTCTGTGATATCAAATAGCAAACATCATAGCTTGTGCCCCGATATTGTGGATCTGATATTGCAGCTCTAATATCGAATGCCTAATATCATAGCCATGTAAAAACTTAATTTATCAATGATGTTTCCAATACTAAAGAAATTCTTTATAATGATTTTGCTAATAAAGACAATATATGTTTCAAGTTGATGTGGAGTATGCAAAAGGATTTTCTTTATATTCTGATTATCTAATAATATTATTGGTGATTCTTGTTTAACTGTATATATGGTTTTGTATTAGATTTCTGTTCTCACAAGAATCCCCAAAAGAGGATTCAAATTATCTAGAGATGTATGTGCATGTAAATTTTTTTTTGTGTACTAACTTTTGAATTTAGAATAATTTTACATATAGTTTCTAAAATTCAATATTAGTGTTATATGATCATGGTTTCTTCTGCTTGCGAAAGATTTTATAGTCAAAAATATAGTTAATTGAATTCTTCTTAAGAAGCTATCTTAAGTAGAGTAATAATAGAAAACTAATGCAATGACATTGATGATTGTTTAAATACTTTACTATCATTTTTCTTAGTTACAAGCCTGTTGTATCTTCTATTATTACAATGCCCTTTCATATTAAAAGATTTTATTAATGCATTTAGCTTCAACTTCAATTTCAATTTTTATATTTTATTCCTATATGGTAATATTTCTTATATGTTTTTGTAAATACCTTAGTAAAGACATGTTTTGGGTAAATCAAGAATAAGATTGAGTTAGGTCATTATATTGGAGGCTATGTTGAAACCCTAAAATAATTATAATATAAGTACATCTCAAGATATATAGTCTAATGTTTATAACTCAGCATTGTCCACTAACACCGAACCCATAACTTGGAGCTTTCAAATCAAAAGTCTCATTACTAGGCTAATACCTTATTTTTTAAAAGAGTTATAAGACTTTGTCAAAGAATCATAGTCTTTTTTTAGAAGAGTTCAATTATTTTAAACACCTAAAACAATTTTAGTTGAGTCTTGTTTTTTTCTTAAGAAGCTTTTAGTTTAGCAAGTAAATTAAAGAATTATAGGCTTATTTTAAGAAGTTCAATTTTTTTAGTAGGAATTTTAGTCAAATAGTCATAATGATTTCATCTTAGGAATTCCAATTAGAGAATCATGGTCTATATTATAAGACAAGTACAATTGCATTTAGTCTAAGGTACTTTTAATTTATGAAATTCTAGTCAATCATGAGTGCTTTTATTTTATGGAAGTCCAATCAAAGAATCATAGTCTTTTTTTTTAAGAGTTTGACTACATTATTTTTCTAGGATATGGGAAAGGTTGTGATGGGTTTTGATCCCAACATCTTTGTATGAAAATCTTGTAAGTAAACCAATTGGGCTATAGCCCATACTCAAAGAATCATAGTCTTGTATTTATATTACAAAATTAATGGACTAAAACTTGGTATAATATCAAGATTTTTTTTCTTTGAACAATGAAAATTATGGAATTAACATGCATATCTATGTTTTTTTCGAGATCTGCAAAACATGGGACTAACATGCTTGTTCATTTTTCATAGCACATCATTGATACACATTCATCATCATCTTATCTTTATCATACCAAATGGGATCGACTACATGAGTTCTTTTTTGTCATTTTCCTCTATGAAGAGCTATACCCTTATTTATTTATAGTTTTTTCAAATCATCTTTGATCATTTTTTCCCATGTCTTCTTTGGTCTTCCTTTCAATAGCTTTCTTGTAATAGTGATGTAGCAACCTTTGTTTATAGGCTCATTGTCTAATCTTCTTTACACATGTCCATACCATCTAAGCCACTATTCTTGTAGCAACCAAGTCTTCATCTCATGTTTGTATTGTGTAATTGATCTTTTTTTGTAACATTAAATATCCATCAAAGCATTCACATTTCTACCACATTGATTTGTTATTCATGTCTCTTTTATACTACCTAACATTCATAATCATATAAGATAGTAGGGTTAATTATTATCGTGTAAAATTTCTCCTTTCATTTTATTTGTATTCTTTTATCATATAAAACACCACTAGTCTTTCTCCATTTTAATCATCCTTCCTCAATTCTATTTATGATATCTTTATCAATTTCAACAATTGAATGAATGATTAATCTTTGGCAGTGAAACTATTTGCAGTCAAGGACTCTTCTACCTTGAATTTTCATTTCTATTTCACCACTGTTTATCTTTTTATTAAAATTTCATTCTATATATTCTATCATATTTCTACTAATTTTTAAGCCTTTTGATTCTAAAGCATGTCTCCACTTCTATATTTTAGCAACGATATTTTCTTAAGTTGTATCTATTGGTTCTAGTATGCATTTTAAAAACTCTTGCTCCACACATTCTAAATGCTCATGTTGTAGTTTAGAAGCAAGACAAAGAAACAAATTTAACAATCCAAATTCAAAATAATAGAAGGCCATATCTACATGTGAAAATATATTAAAAGCACCCTATCAAAGCCTAATTCTTAAGTGAAGACAAAATAGCTTTTTTTATAAAATAGGGACCAAAGCCATGTAATTTATATTTTAATTATTATACCACAAAAGGTAAAATAGAAAATTCTATTATTTTTAATTTTATTAAAAGATTAATGGGTAGATGTAATAAGAGAATGACCCCAATCTCTCAAGTCTATTGAATTTTCAACCCAATTTTTTATAAAATAGGCTTGTCCCATTATATTCAATTCTGGTCACATCATTTGGCTGCAAATATGAGTTCAAATAATGTTTGTAAGAGATGTAATTAATGTCATTGAGGAAAATTAATAATGAATAAAGAAGATTGAATATATTACAAAATTTTCTCAATTTATCCCATAATCCCATATCCTATTTATCATCTACAATCCTTGCATCACCAATTTTACAATTTATTCAATAATCTCATATCCTATTTATCATCTACAATCCTATTCATAATTTTACAATTTATGCCATTACAAGTTCATCCATCATCAATTCATCATTTTCATCAATATTCATTAAACAACGAAGTTGAACAATCACATTTGGGGTCACCTTTATGTAATAGTTTTCAACCATCAAAACAACTCAAATTAATTCCAAATTATGTAGGTACACAAATTGTTGAAATATTTTTCTATCAAGTATTCACCTACTCTATAACTCTCTAGGATCGTAGAGATATTCATCTTTCACAACAATAATTCATATTCTGGATAGTAAAAAATTTTATTCTATACCTCTTTTTGAAGCTAGATTTGAATGATCAAATGAAATCTAATTGATTGAAAATTTTACAAGATTAAAGATTGCAAAACAAGCTTTCTAACAAGCCTAATATGAACCCACATAATTACAACTATAAAATAAGAAAAAATTAAAAATTTCTAAGTTGAGTTACCCACATAATTTGATATATATGGCTACCAAAAATTTGTAAAATAAAAAATTCTTTCAAATCTTCTTACATCCAAAAAAAATCTACAATATCCACTAATACAATATCATCTGCAAATAGCATACACTAAGGGATTTCATATTGTATTTTCTTTGTTATTTTATCCAAAATAATGGAAAATAAGTACAAGCTAGTGCAAACACTTGATGTACACCTACTATAACTGGAAAATCTTATGGTAGGCCACAAACTATTGTAATTTTAGAGGTAGCTCATTCATAAATGTCTTAAATCACTTTATATATTTATCAAGGATGCTTTCCTTCCATAAGGGCCACCAAATAATATTTTTAGGTCATATGCTTTTTCTAAGTCAATGAAGATCATATTTAGATTTTCTCTATGCTTTCTAAATTTCTACATTGATTATTGTATAAAAAATAGCTTCTATAGTAGATCTTCCTAGCATAAATCCAAATTGATTTTCTAATACTATTGATTCAAGTTTAAGATGCTGCTCTATGACTCCCTCCTAAATCTTTATAGTATGGCTCATTAGCTTGATCCCTCTATACTTTGTACAATTTTGTATGTCTCCTTTATTTTTTTAAATAGTAACAACAAAGTTTTTTCTCCAATTTTTGGGCATTTCGCCATCCCTCAAAAATTGTTTAAATAATTAATACAATTCATTTTTCTTATAAATGCATTACAATATATAATTTTTAAGGAGATAAATTATTTTTTAAATATAAGAAAATTAAGCTAGTAGAATAATGTATGACCCATCCTAAAAATTTTGATAAAATGAGTAAGGTATGAATTAAATCTATTTAATTTTGATTACATAAAATTAAAATAGATATTATATTAAATGTAAATATTGATCTCAATAATTTAGAAAATAATGATATGTTTTTGAAAAATAGCTAGATATTGTCAAAGTGAGCATAGCTAAATGGGTAGTGGAAGCTCTTAGAACTAGGGTAGCATCAAAAGTCTTGAGGTCTTCTCTTCTACAATTTGACTTATCATGAATCAATCATGAGTTGACAGTGGATAGTAGTATGCAATTTCTTCTTATCACAAGCTTGCCACAAGTTGCAACACCTTGTTCTTAGTTCATTGTGAGTCATGACGGGATCACAATTAGTACTATGCAATGGTCATGAATTGTAGTGATCAATGTGACTTTACTGTAAGTTGCAGTTTTCTTAGAAGTATAGAATCTAAGAGTTAGTGCAAGTAACCTTCTTAGTTGCAATGGGATCATAGATTGTATAATGATAAAAAACAATAAGATAATCAACCTTTAAATTTTCAATTCAAGGGCATCTCCAAGCCCAAACCTTCATAAACATGACATAAAACATCTAAGAAATGACAAATCTACTCAATAACATTGCATGCAAGGTCAATTAAGTGAGATTTGAGACAATTTTCTATGGGTTTCTTCCCTTCTTCTAACATGCAAAAAGAAATTATGAACAAATGTTTCTCTTCTCAAAGAACTTAGATCTGGAAGTCATATGTCTGGAATTATGATCTAAAGGGTTTCTAAGATTGAATTTTCTTGATACAACATGCAATAGAATTTGTGAATATTACCAAGAATCCCAAGAAGAACCATAATAATTACTTAGAACCCTTATGAAATGAAAGAGATTTGAGTGAATTCTTTATGAAATAATAATGAGAAAAGCTAAATTTTAGATAGAAACATCAATTTAAATCATCAAACATATAGATCTAATAATTTGTAAAATTAAACCAGAGAAATCTTATAAAATGCTTGAGAAATTATGAACTCAATTATGAAAGGCAAACATATTGTGAAATTTGAAATATTTATGAAATGTTTGCAAACTTAGATATGAAATATTATGAAATATGAACTAATGCATGGCTAATGACATAAGCCCATTGTGAAATAACAAAGAAAAGTAAAGGAATTGAAAGCTTAAGAAAACCTTAGTACATAAAAATCCTTCTTCTTCTATTAATGAAAAGATATCAACATACAAATGCAATGTTTAGAATCATATTAAGTTTCAAATGAGGGCATTGATCTCCTTTTATAGCACTTGAGAGTGGACGCATGACATAAATCTCCTTACTTTTCATCAAACTTGTGCTATCCTAACTTTAAATATTACATGACTTGAAATAAAAAATTCTAACTCTTAACATGGCCCTGTAACATGAAATTAAAATTGATTAATGACTAACATAAGACTTCAATATGAAATTAAAGAATAAACACCATCAAAAATATCTAGAGAAATTAATACAATTTTCAAACTATACTTTACATTTCCTTCTTTATGCTAAAAATTAGATTTAGAATTGTAACATTCAAAGTTTTGGAAATAGATTCTTCTTCTTTCACCTTTAAGCATCCAATCATTCTCATGAGATAATCAAATCAATAGGCCAATAATGATTTATGATCATATCATCAATTTTATTTAAGCTTTGAATATATGTGAAAAAATAAGAAGGGCTTCCTACCTTGGTTGTTCCTACTATTCTGGTGGTGCGTATTCACAACCCATGTAGTAGTACCAACAATGGCAAGTTCCAAATCCTTAGGATGCTTCTTCATTAAATCTTCCAACTTCTATGTAACAAAAATGGTGCTTCTTGCCAATTCCTATGTTCATGGTGCATAAGTAGGTGCTTATCAACCCCCATCAATAATAGCTCAATACTACATGCTTGTTTCAATTAGTCCTGCCAACCAAGCTTTCAAACAACAAGAATAATAGTAGCTTCTACTCCTTGGTCTCATTCAAGGTATGATATCTAGTCAACTATAGCCAAGGCAAGCTAAATTAAGTAATATTTCCTATTGTATTGATCATGCTTCCATGTATGCATCTAAGCAATATTATCAATCTCCTATTGATTTGGCTATGAAGGGAAGTTCAAGGTTCCATGATAGGAAATTCAATCGCAAGAATAGACATGAGAGTTGCAAGACAGGTTCCACATCATCCTCTCCATCTTATGGAGATGAAAATCATTCATGTTAGATGAAAGCCAATATTTAGGAGGTCTTGACAAAATTCCCTAATTAGAGCTAAAGTGTAATATCTATTTCAAGGATAAGTTCCATAGCTATGTCTAGTATAGGTAACAAGATGACACCTAATGGTGATGTTATCACCATTTCCATGTCTATGGTGGCTACATGAGCAAGAAGGATATTTACCTAAAAATAATTATATCCTCATAGTCCCATGGTGAAAATTCAAATTAGTAAAAAGGGTCATTACCTAGCTCTTTTTGACTTCTATTTAGGAATCAATCTCATCTTATTACAATAGTACCTTGATTAGGGGCTTTCTTCCCTCAAGTGTACTAACATATGGTTAAAGCTAACAGGCTAATCCTACTCATATTCCATGTGACAGGTGTGGGATATAATGAATTCTATTATAGTTTGGTTGTATTCCACTGATTTTCTAGTGATCAAGTCATAAAACAAGATGAAATAAAATCTTCTTGTTATCATGGGAAGAGCCTAGTTGAGGACAACTAATGCCAAATTAATCTTCCAATGCCTTTATCTTGAAATTGATAGAAGAGATCAGATTAGAAGGATGAATTACCAAAAAATACCTTGTGATCCTTTCTAGTCTAGTAGCACCATGTGCATGTGTCATTCAAGTGAGCTAAATGCAACACTTGATGGACAATAACTTTTGTACCATAATGAATATCTTTTGTCTCTAAGCATGTCTAACACTTAATTTAACACTTAGAGGTCTATGTGATAATAGACATGGATAAATCATGAACAATAAATCCTCCAAGCCATGTAAAATTTATTTATTTTTTGCTATTTTTCATTTGTGCATGTAATCAAGTTGGTATTTTTAGTTTTAATTTTATACATTTTGAACTTAATGAAAAATTAATTATGATATTTTCTTTTCATTTAAAAATTTTTTATTTATGTGTGTGTTGTAGGAAAACCAATTAATACACTTTATGAATGCTCATTTAATAAGCCAATGATGGATGAGTGAGTTATAGATGTGTTGAAGATGCAAGAGTGCCAAATGGGTTCAAAGTAGAGCCTTGATTAATGCAATGTCCATTCAAAATCCTTATGATCACTAGATGGGACTAATCAGTGTGATTAGACCAAGGTGCACATGTTACTTTGCCTAGCCATCCTAGTCAGAAGAGCTTTGTGATCTCATGAATCTATGTGCACCATGCAGTAAGGGATGAATTTTCATGCTTATGCAAGTAAAATATTTTAGGTGGTGATCTGGCACTCCAACCATTCAAATGAAACATCCTGTACTATGATATTGTAGCCTTGCATACATCATCATAGATACAATGTAATGGATCATGGTCATGCCTATAAATACCAATCCACCATCACATAAAAATAACAAGTTTGTGCCAACACATAGCGAAATTCTTGTAGTTTGTTTTCGTAAAGTTAGAGTTAGAGTGAATCCCTACAGTGTGGTAAATTATAGTTGCATAGAATGTTTATTCAAGTGGATTGTTCTTAGACACAATTCATGAATAGAAATAAAGATCGAGATTGTTCATCATTGTAGCATATTGCTCAGCATAGTTTTACTTCTTCATAAAGTTTACCTTTATTTAGTCATTTACTTTTACTAAGTCATTTATTATTTTAATGTCTATTTGAAAAGTGGAATAATTACAACTAGTTTCAAACATAAAGTGTAATTGTTTGATAACCTAATAGTGACTTTTCTTGACTCGCTTAGTTTTGAAGTTACTTGGTAATCCTAGTGAAAATTAAATCAATCTAAGACATGTATGAAAAACCAAGAACATATGTTTTTCATCATAGGATAAAATAGATGTAGAAATTCATTGTACTTGGAATTAGAATTTATAATCATTTTCATCATGTTCACACTTAGGAAACTTAAAGCCAAACAACATCAATTCATCATATACCCCACTAAGAGTTAAACCATATGATTTACACCTTGCTAACTCTAAGTGGAAAGATAATGATCACAAACTTAACATCAACTTACTAGTCTACTTACATTATCCATCCATGGATTATGATTTGGTCANTGACTAGGCCATATTAGACAACAAAGGCTCAAGCAAGAAGGGATGCCATTATGGAGGCAAGATATGAACAAGATAAAGAAAAGAAGACACCATAGATAGTTTTCCTAAAAGAAAAAAAAGATGCTCCTTCCTAAGAGGAAAATTTCTATCAAACTCATGGATCATATTCCTAAACACCAGTAATTTGTATTGAAGATCCTATTAAAATAAAGCTACATTTAAATCTTGTAGAAATCCTTGAAAGAAAAAAGGATGACTTCAAACTTAGGAGGGATTCAAGACCTAAGACCTTCGATGAATCTAGAAGAGATGAATCAAGGAGTCATAGAAGAAGAACCAGTCGATGTCATTCTCCTTCTTATTCCTTACACTCATCAAAAAATTCTAATAAGAGAATGAAGATTTAAGGAATCATGATGGAGAAAGAAGAAGAGATTGTGAGAGACAAGCACATAGAAGAAGACATCCTGATGAAAAATATGATGGGCATGAATAAAGAGGAGAAAGGATCAAACTTAGGAGGGATTCAACACCTCCTAGGAAGAAAAAAGAAGAACTCTAGACATACGAGGGATTCAAGACCTCAGACCTCCGATGGATCGAAAAGAGATGAATCAAGGAGTCATAAAAGCAGAACCAGTCGACACCATTCTCCAACTCCTCCATCTTCTTCCTTACATTCATCAAAAAATTCTAACAAAAGAGAATGAAGACTAATGAATTATGATGGAGAAAGAAGAAGAGATCATGAGAGACAAGCACATAGAAGAAGACATCCTAATGAAAAATAAGATGACCATGAATAAAGAGGTGAAATAATTAGATATGAAAGAAGAGAGCATTATCAACATCAGAGGGTTTGTCACTATAACAAAGCTTATGAACTCAGAGACTATGAAGAACTGCTATTAGTCACTTGCGATATGATCAACATCAGGGAAGCTATGTACATTCCTACCAACCATTTAAGGAACAACTACATTAAGCAACTTTATATGAATAATATTCCAAAATTCAAAGGTGGATATAATGTACATTCACAACATCATCTTCAAGCCTTCCATGATAACTACACCCTATAGAATATCAAGAATGACTGGAAGAAATTAAAGTTATTTTCTAGGACTCTTATAAAGAAAGTAAAGAGCTAGCATAGATCCTTAGAACTAGAATGAACTTGAGGATATTGCACTCTACTAGAACTATTTAATGATAAGTATCAAACTTATTCGAGAGTGTCAAATTTGAGAAAATAAATCCAAGGATGGAAAAAAGGGACACATGAATCCCATAATGTAGATGTGGACAAGTATTATTACTTATTACATAGATACCTAGGTCATGAGTTCTCTCAACAAGAGTAACGATGACATATCATCAATAAGTTAAGGAACAAAATAAGAAAAACCTTGAAGTATATGCTCAAGGTAGATTATCTAAGATTATAGCTCATCAGATCCAATGTTTGATAGGCCAAGTGGAGAAAGAAGAAGGGGAGTTATGAAAAAGAGAATCAAATGAAGAATATAATAGAGATCCATCTATTAGAAAAGGAGATGTAAGGATATGCAAAATATAAGAAGAAGAAACACTAGAAAATGCAATCCAGTAAAAGACTCTATCTATTCAAAAATTAGTAAGTGAAACTGTAATAAAATTAGCGAAAATGTGGGATTATGTGGACAAGAAATTCACTACAATACTCAAGAAAATAGAGGAAAGAACTAAGCAAGTCTTTAACAGCAATAAAGATAGAAAGAAGAAAAAGAAAAATGGACGTGATAACTACAACAATAAAGGAATAGTTGCTACAATAGAAAAAATAATAGATTTAATTTCAAAAGAAGGAAAAAATTTGTAAAGTATGCCAATATAAACATCCTAAGGGATGTTTTCCTATCGTGATCCACTTACCATGGTGTAGGGAATATGTACTTAATCTAAAGTTTATTAAGAAACAAATGCCCAAGTAATTATCTTATCCACAAGATAATTTAGATAGCCCTTTCAACAACTATACTATCTAAGAAACATCTATCCTTAACTATAGGAGAAATACTAGCAACAATGGCAAGCATCATAATGATTGAAAATGTCATCACCAACATAGTAGTATCCATATAGATAGCTGGATCCCTATGGATACTATGTATAATGTCTAATTTCTCCCAGAAATACTTCTATCCACACTTCCTCTCTCTTCTATCTACTTGAATACCATAGACCCACAACATCATGCATGGATTCTTATCCTTACACATCTTAACTAGCACCCAGTTCCTCATATTAAGCTTCTAATCCATTACCACCAATACCACCGTGAGTCATGCAAGGAGAACTACCAACATAGCCATAGCAAAAAAGTGCTCTAGGGTAGTCATTACATAAGACGATATAACAAGAAGTGCACAAAGATCTAGAAAATGCCCCTTCTTTAAGGTAAGCCCAAAAAAGGTTCAAAGGATGGGGACTTCATCTAACTCTACTCTATCACATGCTCCATGAGCTAATTGAATAGTTGGCTAGCGATCTATTGATGTTGCACTTTCATCCTTTTCTCTATCTTATTCATTATTCATTCTTCATATTTTTCATTCCATTTCTTATCCATTTTTATGTATGATAAGAAGTTGATTGGGTGAAGCAAAGGCTAATATATGGTCATTCAAGGGGACAAACTTGCATTGCATGCCAATGTCTCACTAGTTATTAGAAATCCATGGATGTCTCATCAACAAGTTTCACAAGATCAAGAAAGGTAAGTATCTACTATAGGGAGGATTCACTTGTGAATCCTTGGTGGATTTACATTTTAAGCTAGTAAGTAAAGCTTAGCTCTTAATGATGGTGGTGGTTGCACTACATAAGACACTCGATTGGTTTTTCACTTATGTGAGTGTTGACTCTATTGTGCTTTAAGATTTAACTATGAAAAATTCTCTTTAGTTAACCTTAATTATGATTGTATTCCATTATGTTTTGATGCTTTAATAATTTTCCTATTTTTCTAACCCCTCTTTCCTAGCTTTTGGTTCATGGGAATGCATACATTAATCAATCGTCTTAATTTCCATTATGGTGGATGTCACTAAAGGTAAGTTTATAATGCTTTTGTTGTCTTACTTCTTAGATGCTTTATTAGGTCAATTTATGGTAATTTGAATGCATTATTGAACTTGTGCGAGGCTCTAGAAGTGAAGGAAGATAAGTTTAAGCATTAGTTTGAGACATTTTGCATTTTTTCAAGTTTGGGAGGATGTGCTAATGCACCCTCTGCATCAATGCAGGGGCATCAGTGCCCCTATGCTAGCAAACCCTCCTTGCATCAATGCACTACTATAAATGGGAGGACCTTCCAAACATATTTTTTCACTTTACCTTTTTCATTATTACTTTCCATTGCTTCCCATTCAACCACAAACAAGAGAAAATTTGCTATATTTTTACTAGAACAATTGGATTAATGATATTTTTACATGCACTCTTTTTGGTTTTTCTTGTTCTTAGTGTTCTAGATGTGGTTCAAGCCTAGTGTCTTGTAACTTAATCATGGGAAGAGGCACCAATTCATGTATATATTTAATGCATTTGGTAGTTATTTAAATATCTCTATATTATTTATACTTGTCCATATATTCCATGATTCAACAAGATAATGTTTTTTAAGTATTTTTAAAAGTTGTATTTATCATTTTTTTCATGTGCAATTTTTGCAATGGTAGCATGATTCCTAGGGAACTTGCTTGTTTTTTAACAATTCTCACAACTCATAATGTTAGGGTGATTACAATCTAATCTTCACAAACCTAGAAGGGCTTAGGTTAAACAATATTAGACCTCTATCTATAGATCCTTGCGCAAACTAGTAATTCTTGATCAAGAAGAAGAAGAAAAACTTATATCTAATAATTTAAAATCTACAACTATTTCTCTAAAAACACCTTCATCCAAAAGTAGATTGGGAGGCAAGTAGTCACATTCTCAATCCTTCAATCAAATGCATGTGTGATAACAGGTAATTGAGCAAGTGCTAAAAGAGCCAGCAAAAGAGGATGAGGATGAAGCAAATGATATTCAAGAAGGCATGGATGCACATGATGTCCAGCAATGACCAATCCCTGAAGATAAGAATTATCATCAATTCCTTTAGCTCAATCCTCCTGAGCTCAATGTATCACTATAGTAAATAAGCTTCTATGAGTGTATCACCTAGTCCTTCACTTGGTACTAGCATGAGTTAGAGGAATTCTACCAAAACCTTGTAGTAGATGATGCTATGACTTTCTTTGATGGAGTTCTTATGTCTATTTCTACATGGGTGATCTTTAGGATCAGAAGATTCCCAAATGAACTGATGAATAATTGGTGGCCATAGAACCACAAGACTAAGCCTAAGCTTAAATCAAAGATCCTATTTAAGGTCTTCAACCTTGAATAAAGTAGAGGTGAAGATGTTCAAACTTCCCATAGGTTATGTAGTATACAATATTAATAAACATAACTTTTTTCCCACCAAACAACCATCGAGTATATTTGCTGAGTGGGAAAAAGTTGTGGCAATGATGAGAGGGAAGTGTGTCATTAACATCTCATTCTTTCTTTATAAGGCTTTGATTCAAAAGATTGAGAATATGGATAGAGATAACAAGAAGGTCTATGCTATGCTAGGGTTAATTTGAAAGCTTTGTGAATTGGTAAGCATAGTTAATCATGTGGGAAGGCATTCCATAACAATGGGAATGGTGAACCAGGAAAATATAATGGTAGTGGATCCTAGAGAATATCTAGAGATCATTGGGGTAGTACCTAATTTAGAAGATGATATGTTTCTTGACCTCTTGGTTTTAGCATCCAGCAAAGCCAAGAATATCTTTCCAATGATGGTTTTCAACCTATTATATATATTGGAGGTGAGTGACATACCACGACAATTTATGTTGAGGGTTCACCATTATGGGTGATGAAGATATAAGAGATAATCTCTTCCATTTTTATCCTTTCTTGCTAGATGATTCACCCATGATCCATTATGATGCCCTTGCTTAGTCTCATATTCACATTCCTTCACACAATATTTTCTCTTCAAATTGATCAAGGCATAACATGCACACAATCCAACATATAGTAGAAGTCCTCTAGGTATCCACTAATCAACCTAGGACTAGCCACTAAGTAGAAGAAGAATAGAGAATCAACCTAAGTGCTAAGTTGCTATTACGAAACATTGATAGCATTGTAGAGATTAAGATAATCAAGGTATGGGCTGAGTTGGAAACTATGAATGTTGACAAAAGATTTTATCTAAGGGGGCTATGAAGAAGGCTAGCTGAGGTATGGCGGTTGGATGAACAACTAGAACACATAACACTCTTGGTACCAACACCTTCCAAACTCACATAACTAGAACACATAACACATAATATTTTCTATTTTCTTTTATAATACTACAATATCTTTCAGTCATTTTAAAATTTAATGAAGTTACCAATTTTGTATAAGAATCAACTTCATTGTTCAAATTATGTTCTAAGCTATCAAATTATTAAAGGAATAATTATGCAAATCAACAAGAATACATCTTTCATTCCTTTATTTCCATAACAACAGGTCCATATCATGGAAATAACATAATTCTCATCAAATTTGAAACTAAAACGTAATTCATAATTTCCTACCTACCTTAAAGAAAGGAGGAATGACCAAGCAGGCTGGATAAGGGTGTGACATTAAAGGGATTTGTCGATTCCTTAAAGTTCCACCTTAGGTTTTGATCTTATGTTAATAACACTTATATTTTTCATTATTGTTGCAAAATATTATGTGAAAACAACTATTCCCCTCTTACTAGAAAGGCGTGTGATATATGCCCTAAGCTAAGAAGTTAAATAATTAATTAATTTTTAAAGAAATCATTTTTAGGGTAACATGTGAAAGATATGTAACCCATGCCTGAAAGTACTCCTTTTATGATTAGCATGGATTATGAGACTAGAAAGACATGTAATTCATGCTTAAAGGTGCTTCTTTAGCCAATGGCCAAGGTCCTTATTATGAACATAAATGCTTAATTAATTATTTTTAATAATAGTTCTAATGCATGTTTCCCAATGGTTTTCTTATTGAATGATGTTATTTCAATATAATGGTGAGTTGATCTCATGGTGATGGGCCTAGGGTGATGCAATGTAAATGTCACTCTAAGAGGCATGGACTTTGGAATCCCAATAGATGGGTATTTGACCATTTTTTATCATGCTCTATACAAAGGATCCATTACAACCATGGTATGGTACCTCATGTCCCACTTTTATAATTCATTCTGACTTCATTTCACTTCACTACAATCTGCAATGTGGGTTTGATGTTTTTGTATAGTTGCATGTGTATATTAGAATAAAGATATGATCCACATTCAATTACTTAAGTACCTATAGACACTTGTGTGAATGGTCATACAGGGATATTAAAAGTAGGAGCGAGCCTTCCTTGGGAAGGATCCACTTGTATAATTCTTGAGGATCATGTCCAAGAACCAATACTACACTATCCTAAACATCACAAGTAGCTATCTATTTTCATGCATTATTATGAACCATACTTCTCTTCAATATTTTGTTGAATTTTTCTTTAATCTCCCAATTTTTGGTTAAAGATAAATCTTTAATCATTGATTTAATCATTTCGACTTATTCCAATCATAAACAACAATTATTTTCCAATTTAGCATTCCTCAATAAGCATTGGGACACTCATAACGTAATAAAATAACGATTTTTCATGCCTCAAATAAATAAAAATCCAAAATTTTCAACTAGTGATATTGTAGTTACAATATCATAGGAACCTACAATGTCATAACTATGATATTAGCCTTAAAAACTAGTGTATATATGTGATGCCTCTTAGTCAATTTTTCACATTTTAATTTAAACACATGGAGAGTTTTTGCCATTTTCAAAGCCCAAAGACTTCCAAATGTCATAACTTACAATTCGAGAGTCCAATTTTAGTAATAAAAAAGTCCTTAAGCTCTTGGAATTATGCTCCTTATCATGGGGAAATATAAGTGCAATTTTTGAAGATATTTTTAATACCTATTTTTACCTCACTAATGTAATTAATGATAAAATAATGAAACTTAATTGAACATTGTCTAATAACTTGATGATTTGGTTACCTTAGAGCCTATGGAATGATATTTCATAATCAACTTATGCCATTAATGCCAAATTTTTATATTTTTAATAAAAAACCCAAAGGATCAAAAGGGTTTAAGTCATCATGACAAAGCTAGTTTAACATTTGATCCTTGGTGATTTTAACTAACACCTAAACAAGTTTCTAAGGTTTGGAGATTTTCACAAGACATGGAGAAGAAGTTGAGAAAAGGACAAGAAGAGGCCAAAAGGAGGACAAGATTGTGAGCAAGTAGTAAATACATGAATTAGAGCTTGAATTTCACATGTTTACTGCCTAGAGATTCATAGATTGATGCATAGAATTATCAATTGTCCCTTCAGAAATTATGGATGAAAGGAGTTAATAGACCAACCATCAAGAGAAGAACCACCATTGTCTAAGATGACATGAAGATTTAAAGTCGATAAAATATTTGAAGATCTCATATAGTTTTAACAAAGTTTTATTTGTATGTTGAGTCATTTGTTAAAATTCTAAAACAACCACTCAAATAAATTTTATAATGGGATATTCATGTTTTCTAATATTAGTCAATCTATTTCTAGTAGCCTTACAACATTTGTAATGAAATTTCATCAATTTTGTACAATGTTAGGATAATTTTTTGGTGATTTATGGGGGTATGATGAAGCATCATATGTCATATGTCAAAAAACGTAAGGCTAAGGTGACAATTCACTGGGAAAATGCTAGCACAACCCTTATTGTGGAATGGATGAAAATTATGTTCGTCAACTACAATATCAAAACTACTATATTGTAGGATGGGATGTGTATCATAAATGCAATGTTGTAATTGCAATAAATTCCTATAAATATTACTCACCTACCACATTAATTTCACTATTTGATTATCATAGTAACAAAACTCTTACTCATAGAAGTTAGCATAATCAATGAGTGCCCACAACATGAACTTCAATTAATTGAATATAATTTTATTCAAGTGATATTGTACTTGGATACAATTCATGACAACAATAAGACTGAAATTAATTTACCTTTATTGCAACATTTTAACTTAGCTTAATGTTTTCCTATTAGCAATTTGCTTTGACTATTATTTACTTTCATGCACTTTGTTAATATTTTAATTCTAAAATGTACATTAAAATTGTAGAATGAGTACAACCAATTTTGAGCATAAATATGTAATTGTTTGGTAATATTAGTAGTGTTGTCACTTACTACATCCAATAATTAGCTCTTGGTAATCCAACAATGATTGTGTAAATTCAATGTGTATGGAAAAATGGGAATGGATGCTCATCACTTAGGGTAGCTTATAGTTTATTTATTGTTCCTAAATTCATTAGATTAAATCTTTATATTTTAAATATTATTTTATCATGACCACATAACACTAATGATCATATGCCTCAATTATACTTAACTATATGAACTATGATCTAGATAAGCATAATTGGAAAGATAACAATTTGTGATCAAGATTTAGGTATCTAAAAGCTCCACTAATCTATTCCATTGATTACAATCACATCACATGTAATGCTCATGATTTGTATACTTGGATGCATGGACAACATTTAAATCTATATTCATAATAATTCTAGTTTTATTAAGATCCACAAAGTGGGTAATGTTTCACGAGATATCTAGCCCCCAACAAAAAATCACATTCATACAAGAGAATATAGTTATGTAAATCTACTTCAAAGATTTAAAATTGAATAATGCATGAAATGCAAGTTACATGATCACAAACAACATAACTATACTTCTCTACCATGTACTTATGTAAAAGATACTAAATAAAATTAATGATGAAATAACTAACTTTACTTTCTAATGTCAACTCCTTCGTATTTATCTAATTTGAACTAATCAATAGAGCTAAATTCTAAAAAAAGAAACAATTTGTCATCCTTAGAAATATATTTTTATTTAATAATAGAATTTAAATTGAAAATTAAACAAAAATTTTATGATATACATAGACCTTGAAGATCTATTGAATAGTAGAAATCTGACCATCACTAATATCACATGGTTCCATTTGTAGAATCATATATAAATTTAAAACAAGTTATGACTTTGGGATTTTTCCTTTGGGGTCTTTAAAAAAAATAGTTACATGTTATTCTACTTAAACTTTTTCTAAAGTTCTGTACCCTTCCAAGGCATCAACCTCCCAATCCTTTTTAAAGGTATTGTTAAACAATCCTTTCTTGTTTATCAATAACTTCAAAAGACAAATGATCATACCATTTACTATTTAATATACCCAATGTTCTCTTTCTATGTAAGGTTTCTAGAGTCGAAGGAAAGGCTCTTGTCTCAAACAGAGTATTTAGGATAGGGGGAATTTCTTCTTGGTTTATCGGAACGATTTCCTGCAATTTTCTTGAATAAACTAGATTACCTTTCACTAGCATGTAGATTGACATTTCATAGAGATTAGCCAGTAACCCTGCTTCCAAGTTAAGGTGAAGCCCAGGATATGCAAGAAAGCTATGTTTCCTTCGGTGTTGAAGAAGCAATAATGCATGGTCATCTGCAAAAAGGCACCGTCTCCTTTTGAATGTCAAACCTGTCTCTTCCTCCTGTTTCAAACATAGCCAAGTAGTAGTCAATTTAGTTTACGTATTCTGTTCTGGTTGGAAAGATTCTATATAATTCCTGTAATTCCTGATCAACACGTGACAGTAGAACAAATCACGATATTTACCATAATACAAGTATTGCAATGACAAGATGTCTTGGTTATTTGGCAACCTGCAATGTCAAGTGCTGAGAATTTAAAAATGCACAGTTGAGAAGGCAGTCGAGTCCATGCGCGAGACAGGAAGCGCTGCTTGATGAGTTCCAAATAAAAGATGTTTTGTATCTCTGCAGCCAATAATTTATTCTTATTATGCTGCTCCTCTGCTCTGCCACGCAGAAGAATCATCCATCCATCCTTTATAGAAGCAGCGTAGCTTGGATAGGAGTCTATTTGTTCTTCTACTTCAATGAACGGGCGGGCAACGTAAAAGGGGAAGAATGTGCCCATCTGGATTTCTTCCCCAAAATCAAAACGTTTGTTCAAGGGAATGGAACCGGGTTGTAGCTTAAATATGGTCGTAGGCGGGGGAATATGCATTGCGAAGTCGACAGTGCAAATGGTTGAAACAAAACATATCACAGCTGTTTTAATGATGTCGTCGTCATGACTGATGTAGTGGTCGTTGCTGAATAAGAATGAAGAGGAACCGTCATGATCCGGCGAAAGTTCATGAAAGGAGAATGAGCAGTCATCTGTGGTATTGAGCAAATTTCTGGCCTTTTGTTCCACTACCCAAAACAATGCCGGGCTTGTTTTCGCATTTAGTGCTGCTCTAAACCGTGGCAACGTCTGGTCTCCACATAAATGAAATGGTATCGATGTCTGTGCTCCACATAATTGAGTTCACATTAATTTATGTAATCATAAATGCACACACGCGAGTGGCTCAACTTGTAAACGAGAATTCCATGTATTATTTACGTAAAGATATCAATTTGTATAATTGTGTCCACATTCATTTATGTAATCACAAATGCGCACAGCCGTAACTCAACTTGTAAACGAGAATTGCATATATTATTTGCATACAGATATCAAAATACATAGATATACGTACCTTGGTGTCGTTCTCCAATGATTCACTCAGAAAATGGTCATTAAGCGTGAGCTGCAGCGCCATTAACTTAGGCAGGTGCACAACGACATGATGAAGACGTAACTGGTAACACCCACTGATATTGAGACTCCTCAAAGATGTCATGCTGGCATATTCATTTATATCAGCTACGACGAGGATGTCTGTGAGGTTCAGACACCCTTCAATTGTAATGGTTCTAAGCTTGGTAAGGCCCCAGAGCCCAGCAATGCTCTTCATGTTGACGCAGCCAATTACTTGAAGCTCTCCAAGACTGACCAATGCTTGCGTGTGGAGGACTTCCACCATCCAGCAATCTTTAACTGTTAGGGATTGTAGCCTCCAAAGACTCCCTAACTGAGATGGGAATCCTTTCAAAACAATGCAATCACTGATAAGCAGATGTCGTAGGTTCTGTAAGTTGCCAATGGTGTCCGGCAACTCCTCTAAATTCCAAAGGCTGGTAAGGGACAACTCTGTCAAATGTGAAAGATTGTCTATATGTGTTGGAAGCACTTTTAGGTTCAAGCATGAATCAAGACTCAGCTGTGTCAGACTTGATAGACGGGCTATATCGTCTAACAGCTCTGGAATGGCCCATAAGCTTCCCAGGCACAACTCGTCCATTTGATACACTGGATGGAGGAGGGCAGATTGGTACCTTTGTATAAAATGATGCGCTATTACCCCAACATCACTTAATTGAGGAGGCGTATGTTCACTATTGGCTGAAAGCAAATTGGCAACACTGTCTCTCCTTTGCTTCATTAATGTGGTCCGTTGGGTGACCTCATGCACCAGCGATTTAAGGCGTTGATGCTGAGTAGCTTCACCACTGCAATCGTGGAACTTCATGTATTGTAACTCTGACAGATGTCCAGATGATTCAGATAACCCGTGTAAACCCCTGCAATTCTCAATTTTCAAGCCTCGTAACTTCGGAAGATGTACAAATGATCGAGGTAACCCTTGTAGAGCACTGCAATTTCTGATCCCCAACCTTTGTAACTGTGAAAGATGCCCAAATGATTCAGGTAACCCTTGTAGAGCACTGCAATCTATGATGTTCAAGGTTTGTAACTGTGAAAAATGCCCAAATGATTCAGGTAGCCTTCTCAGATCACTGCAACAATGGATACTCAAATCTACTAAGCGTGCAAGACGGCCAAATGATTCAGGTAACCCTTCTATTCCTTTGCAATCGCTAATGTCCACGTGAACCACGTTTGTGAAGTATCCAAATGATTCATCTAACCCTTCTATACGACCACTGGAATTATAGATCACCGGACCATATAACAGGTTAGCACTTCCAGATGGCCTGGAGATTTGGCAGGGTGAAAGCTTCAGCCGCTCTAATTGGTCCAGATTTTCGAAAGAATTTAGGTGGCCTTGCAGGGCTTTGCACCCCGAGAGTCTCAGTCGCTTTAACTGGGCCATATTTATAAAAGACTCTGGGAGGCCTTGCAGGGCTTCGCACTCCACAATCTCTAGATTCACCAATTGCGCCAGATTTCCCAAAGCATCTGGCAGGCGTTGCAGGGCTTTGCACTCGACGATATGTAGAAGCCTTAATTGCACCAGATTTCCCAAAAAATCAGGCAGGCGTTGCAGGGCTTTGCACTCGGCGATATATAGAAACATTAATTGCGCTAGATTTCCAAAAGAATCTGGCAGGCCTTGCAGGGCTTTGCACCCTATGATATGTAGAATCCTTAATTGTGCCAGATTTCCAAAAGAATCCGGCAGGCATTGCAGGGCTTTGTTGTAACGGATATTCAATTCTTCTAATCTTGCCAGCTTCCCAAATGACTCTTGCAGGTCTTTCAAATAATAGCAGTTCTCAATGCACAGATCGTTTAGCTGCAACATTTTCCCAAACGACTCAGGCAATGATTTTAGTCTTTTTAAAGACACCATGTTCAAAGAGCGTAAACTTTTCAGGTCTCCAAAGCCCTTCGGCAACCGTACCAATGCTTGGCAAGTTTCCAGATGAAGATGCTTTAATCCTTGGAGTTTGCCAAAGCCCTCTGGCAACCGTACCAATGCTTTGCAATTTTTCAGTTCAAGATACTTCAATCCTTGGAGTTCCCCAAAGCTCTCTGGAATAGTTTTCAAAGATGTGCAGTCAACAAGTATCATGCTAGTTAAGTACCCAAACCTTCCCATGAATTCTGGAAGACTTTGCAAGTTCTTGCAATATGATAAACTAAGTTGTCTCAATTTTGTTGGAGCCTCCTGTTCAATGCAGCAGGGAACTCAGATTTGGGTCAAGGATGGAATAAGAGACCTAACATTTTGCTTTTCAAACAAAAGCTATTGAACTTGACCTGCGGATGACGCTCCCATAACCAGGTCAACTTGTCACCAGATAGTTGTAGGATCCTCACACGTTTTATGCAGAGTGTCTCAGGGATATGATCATACGGAAAATTAGTCCATCTCAGCCATAATAGTTTCTTTGATAACTTAGAAAAATCACTACCTTCTGTGTAAATATAGAAGAACAACATAAAACCCTTTGGACAAATTGAAATGTTACCTTGTTCAAATAGATCATAAAAAATAAAAAAAACACAGTTATCCATGCATTGTAATAAAAAAATAAAAAACTGTTATCCATGCACCGTACCTTCAATACAATGACCATCAAGGATAAAAAATTCCAGAGATGATAGTTTTTTTAATGCTTCAATAGACCATGGGCATCCATCATCTAGCACGGCTGATCCATTTGACACTAAGGTAAGTGCTTTTATCTTTTCTGTCCCCTGAAATTCAGTCACAGGGCTTTGAGGTAACTGCCTCTTCTAAAAAAGGATTGCATTGCCAAGGCAGGGAACAACAAGATGCTATATTTTAATAAGAAAACATGTTAAAAATATGAACAACAAGCACAGTGTAATGTCATACCCTTTCTTCAGATAACACATATCTAACATCTGAAGGATGCCACACTCTACTACGATGGCCAGGGCATAAAGGATCTTCATCTTTAACTATGCTCTTTCCCAATTCCACAAGTAGGTCATGCATGTTTAAAAAACCATTAGAGCCTGTCTGAATTAAAAGCTTCCTTTTCAATATTTCAAGAGCATGCAAAACTGCTAATTCACCCCTTTCATCATGTCCCCGAAGCTGAACAAGTAGCTCTTGCTTCTCCCGAAGAAAAAAAGTCGCAACATCTAAGAACAAGCATTTTTCCAATTCTGAGTCAAGATTATCATAGCTAAGTTGTAGTATTTTCTTCAAATCACCGTGCAAAGAGTCTTCAATAGCATTCCATAAATTTTTCCAGAATTTAATATCTGTCCCATAAACTTGTCTACCAAGTAAAGTCAATGCTAATGGTATCCCATCACATTTTTTAACAATCTTTTCTATTAGCTCATTGAATTCATTCCCGACATTCTCAATTCCTCCAAATGCATACTGGCAAAATAGATTTTTTGATGTATAGAAGCCTAATTTTAACATGTCTAGTGAAATCAAATTCTTACAGAACCTAGCAATTTTAGGGTCATGCTTCAAAACTCCCTCTTCTCTACTTGTTACAATAATGATACTTCTAGGATTTAAAGACACATGATCTTCAATAAACACCATGCTCAATTGAATTTTACTGTCAATATTATCTAGCACTACTAAAACTTCTGCTTTATGCAATCTCTCTCTTAAAAGTTGGGTTCCTTCCTTTGTTAAGTGACTTTGATTATATTTGAAAAGTTGAATGCTAAGCTGTTTATGGACTTCATTTATGCCATGGCTCTCTACAAGTCCCCTTACATTTTCAATAAAACAACTCCTTTCATACTGAGAACAAAATTGATTATAAATTTTTTTTGCAAAGGTGGTTTTTCCTATGCCTCCCATACCACTTATTTGCACTGATGTCACACCAAGCCCATTCTGACGGCATCTCATTATATCATCCTTAATGCTGAGTAACTGCTCTTCTCTTCCAACCATGTTAATGGGAACATCAAGCAATTTAATATCAAGTTCCTCAAGTATCTTGTCCACAACTTTCCTACAACATTCCCTGTATAAGAAGGCAATCAAAGTAATTTTTAGAATAAGAGCTAAAACTTTAGTGATAGTATACGCTGTTATTTAATACGAGTCATGCAATAATTTACTATACGTTATGGTGCCAAGTTGGCTTCTTAAACAAACATAAGAAACACTCTAAATCCATGCATCGATAAAGACACTAACAATAAAGCTCAAAACTAAATTTGGAATCATATTGGCATATCGTATTATTGCTTTGAATATCTTAAGATCAGCCTGCTTTGGTAATGAACCGAAAATAAGCGAATGCAGATGCAAAAAAAGAAACCGTTAATGAGTAAACAGCTAAAAATCACTCACCCTTTACCCTGGTACCCACTTATATCTGCAATCGTGCATAGAGCCTTTCTCCAAGCTTCCGTAACTTCACTGGAATACCTGGTTTCTAGTTTCTGAAAGCCCTGCCCAAAAGCTCCTTTCAAATGTCGAACGTCAGAGGGTTCGACATCATAAAAGACAGGAATCAGCTTAGATTGAGCCAGGTCGTATTTGCGCACTATCATCTCCAATTCCTTTAGACACCAGAAAGACTGTGCATATCCAGTGGAAAGTATACACACATGCACTTTGGAACATGCAATGGCTTCCTCAATTGCTTGCGGGAACCTTTCACCACTCTCAAGTTCTTCTTTGTCCAGGAACACAGGGATGCCATAAACCCGTAGCAGATCGTACATGTGATAAGCCAAAGTCTGCTTTGTATCAGGGCCTCTGTGACTGATGAACACATGAAACTTGTTGCTGCTGCTCCTGGTGCTACCCTCATCATAAGTTGAGGTTGAGGATGACCCGACATCTGAATCTCGATCTAAATAAGGCCCTGCAGGCCGCTCCTGCTGCTGCAAACGCTGAAATTTTGTTGCCGGGAATTCAATGTTTGGCTCTTCCTTGTCGTCTTGTGCCCGACTTCTCTTAGATGCTGCTCTCCCTTCTGTATCATAAGACTTAAGCCGCTTAGTTGCCCTGTTCTCAGCCATTCGTGCTGTTTCAGCCAAGGCAGATACAGATCAGATCAGAGAGAGGTGTATAATTTGCAGAGACTGAAGAATTGAGAGAAAACTAACACAGCAATACTGATTGAGGCGTTTTGTGTAAGAAACTGCAGCAGAATTTAGAATTTAAACCAAACAACTGTTTTAGGTTTCAGGGCACCGGTATGAACGCATATAATTTGCAGAGATTGGAGAATTGAGAGAAAACTAATGCAACAATACCAATTCAGGCGTTTTGTGTAAGAAACTGCACCAGAATTTAGAATTGAAACCAAACAACTGCTTTGAGGTTTCACGGGCACCACCGCGTATGAACGCATATAATTTGCAGAGACTGCAGAATTGAGAGTTGAGAGGAAACTAACGCAGCAATACGGATTGAGGCGTTTTGTGTAAGAAACTGCAACAGAATTTAGAATTTAAACCAAACAACTGTTTTCAGAGTTTCAGGGACACCACGTATGAACCATACGCATATAATTTGCAGAGATTGAAGAATTGAGAAAAAACTAATGCAGCAATACGATTGAGACGTTTTGTGTAAGAAACTGCACCAGAATTTAGAATTGAAACCAAACAACTGTTTTGAGGTTTCAGGGCACCGTGTATAAACGCATATAATTTGCAGAAACTGGATAATCGAGGGAAACTAACGCAGCAATATCGATTGAGGCGTTTTGTGGAAGAAACTGCAGCAGAATTTAGAATTTAAATCAAACAACTGTTTTCAGGTTTCAGGCACCACGTATGAACACATAATTTGCAGAGACTGAAGAATTGAGAGAAAACTAACACAGCAACACCGATTGAGGCGTTTTGTGTAAGAAACTACAGCAGAATTTAGAATTGAAATCAAACAACTGTTTTCAGCTTTCGGGGCACCACGTATGAATGCATATAATTTGCAAAGACTAGAGAATTGAGAGAAAACTAATGCAGCAATACGGATTGAGGCGTTTTGTGTAAGAAACTGCACCAGAATTTAGAATTGAAACCAAACAACTGTTTTGAAGTTTGAGGGCACCGCGTATCAACGCATATAATTTGCAGAGACGGGAGAATTGAGAGGAAACTAACGCAGCAATACCGATTAAGGCTTTTTGTGTAAAAAACTGCAGCACAATTTGGAATTGAGACCAAACAACTGTTTTCACCGCGAACGCATACATAAAGGTGCAACTCCACGTGATTGAAAGATGCTTAATTAATGGCACCAGGACAGACCGGTCACAGTCTACGCGGTTTCTTTTTATTTACGTTTCTGTAGGAATCTTCACCTTATTCTTTTTAATTTCCATGTTCACACTTGATACTTAACGGAAGTTTGTTAATATGCAACAGTTCAAATAGAAATGAATTAAAAGAGTGTATGCTCTCTTGTGAAAGGGGTTGTGATGAAAGCAATTGAATTATAATCTTTGTAAGCATTTTTTTAAAAAATTGTTAAATTACCTTTATTTTTTATTTATCTATCTCGTTTTTTAAATACTATTATGCAAATTTTTCTCTGTTAATTTTATTTTGCACTGCAAATATTTAGCCATAAAGATTTTTCACGGCACATAATTTAATAACACTCCGCGTGATAGGAAAGGTGCATAGCTTACTAGGCAAGCCATTAAGGAAAGACGGGTCAAAGTCTACACAGTTTGGTCCACCGTTTCCATCACGATTCCAGGGAAAAGAAGATATGTATGAATCTGCATCTTTTTCTTTTCTTGTTAATTTGCAGGTACATGCTCCAAATGATTACTCTTCCACGTTCATACTGTTGCAGATTTTTGTGATTGATTGTCACCGCCCACCCAACAAAAAAATTTAAACAATTAAGGATGCCACATATTCATTTCCATGACAAAAGCAGATGTGTGCCCACAGAATTCAGGCCATTGTCAAAAGGAGACACTGCATAAGATAGAGACAAGTTTCATGTGGAATTCCATTTCCATTTTACAAGACGGACATTTGGCTTTATCTTTACCCGTAGAAGGCACCTCGCCCATCGTAATTTATTGTTGAAGTTAAGGTTTTGTTATACTTTCCACAGTCCACTCGAGATGCCAATTTGAAAACATATGCGTTCATTCATTGCTGTTTGCCATTGTTTAAATTTTTTTATAAAATGAAGGACATTAAAAACATGAAAGTTTGGAAAAGCAGCTGACTCTTGTTCCAGTGCATTTGCCTAACGCCCTTGCAGGTTGTGACTTAATTGTAAGAAAGAGATAGAGGCTTCCCGGTTGCAAGGTTTCGAGCTTTTACTATACTATAGCATTTGAGTGTGACGGCATCTTTGTCAATTTTTCTGCAGAAAAAAGTTTAGGTTCAAATTATGATAGAGAGAGGGAATGAAGAGAGCAAAAAGATGTCACTACAGATTGGTAGCTGAAAAGAGAGCAAGATCTCTCCTTTCTTAAGTTGTTTTCTATCCTTATATGAAACACATAGCAATGAACAATGGCTTGTACATTCTACACAGCTTGTTTGCTGAGTCTTTTTGTTGGAAAGCTTTTGCTCATGTTAGGTTTATGTAGTGGCTATCAGACAATAATTACGACATCCACAGCAGATTTTATTTTTGAAACAGAAAACTCATTTCTATTCATTGTTAGGATTTCCTTGCATTAAGATCACATTAAATATGCTTATAAAGTGTTTCATCACATGTTTATACTTTTTAAAATAACACAAAAGATTGTTTTAAATGTTTAGTTTTAATATTAGCGAAGAACTATAATGTTGTATTTGTGATGATTTTAAGAAATTGTCTAATAATTTGATTTTCTTTGGAAACTGAAATTGAATTTTTATTTAAATTCACTAAGATTCCCAGACCTTTAAAATGAGTTTTTTCTAGGCCAAAAACACTTACCATATTGTTAGCTTAATGAAGCTACAGGAAGAATAATTTAACAATTAGATCATATCACACCATTATGAGTGCCTTCAACAATTTAGTAGCATTTTCTTTTTGTTATGGAATGGTCAAATAATCAATGTGGCTTAAAAGGTTTTTTCACATGCTTTTTTCCCCTTTTAAAGCATCTCTAAATTACTCAGAACTAAAATGCTATCAGGTTGTATGTGCTCTGAAATAAGCTTAGAAACAACCTCGAAAACTTACATTTGTGAATTTCGAATTAAATTTGTTGACCTTTATCAATCTAATGAAAAGAGAAAGTACACAAGTTTATAATAATAAGCTTGGAAGGTATGAGAGAAATTAGAAGCAATAGAAAAGCATAATGGAAGGGTCATATTGGAGGGCCAAGCAACAATGAATCCCATTACAAGAATATGACAAAGACCAAAACATTGTTTTTGGTTCAGACCATAACTCTGTTGAGGTTGCAGAGAGTTATACTATGCTTTAGTAACATCTTTGAACCCACTATACTAAATGCCTATGTTGCTTAGGCCTAATATTAAAGGAGAGGTTAAGGTATTGGGGATCACAGAGGCCAACGTTGGAAGACTCAAGGCTACCCATGATTTAAGCACATAAGAGCAATTTTGTTTCTTAAATAGCCTTGAATGATCATCTATGATATATTAAATATTTTGCAAAGGAATTAAATTAGAGACCTTCCAATCACTCAATTGATTATGCTTAATTGGAAATGCTCTAATATACCTTCCAATTGAAAAAGTAAAATCCAAACTAAAATATTATTCTATTCATAAATCCTTTTGAATCCATTTGATAGTGTAAATGTACATTAAAAAATTACCTTGATAAAATTTAGGAAGCAAGCAACCAAACCAAAAGATACTATTAAAAATCTAAAACCAATGTATGATTTAATATTTAAATGAATGTAGCATTGAATAAAAAAAGCTAAAATAAAACTTCCACAAAAACATAGCATTTATGCATCAATGTATTCATGTTTTGTTAAAGATATTTTCCTAATTTGAATGACTAAAGCATAAGAATTTAAAATTGGAACTAAAGTTTATTATTGAAACCCTGAATGAATCAAGGGATTTATTAGGTAAAGTATTTGCAAAATTGTGGTTAAATGAAATTTCATAAATTTTGGTAATTCATTCTAATTAAATAACAAGGCATATAACTCAACTATAACCATAAACCATTGTATCACACATCACAGGTATATTACACCAAGCATAGAAGCACCAAGTACAAAGCATAAGCTAGTCAAACATTACATCAAGGGTTCAAATCATATACCATACCAACAAGGAGGGATATCTAGGGATGAGATGTTACAAATTTCATTCCAATTATCTTACACTTCCACTATGGAATTTCATGGAAATACAAGTAACCACTCTTAAAAATGTCTTTTTGAATTGCTTTAGTTGATGATGATAGATGATAAAAATTTTGAGAAAACTAATTAATGATGTCACCAATAAAAATTCTTTATAGATAAATGAAATTGATTTGAAAGAAATTTGATTGACTTATGTAGCTTTGACTTTTGATCTTCTAGATGTGATAATTTTGGAATGTTTGAAATTGAGTATGAGAAAATGAGTTATTGAAGTCTTGATAATGCATTTAATATGATGGTTGCTTGATAATTTGATTTCAATGATAACTAATGATGCATTCATAATTGAGAATACAGTTGATACTAGTGATGATTAATAGGAATAGATCTATTCATATGCCAACATTCAAATCTACACAAACTCCGCTGTTAAACTCAAAGGTAGTCGCAAAGGAGGTTGAATTCAAAATTGAAAAAATTTGTTAAAAATGAAGTTGAGAAGCTTTATCTAGTGGCAAGATTTATCTATCTAGTGGCAAATAATGAGTAGGTAAGTCAACTTATTATTGTACCAAAGAAAGGGAGATAATGGAGAGTCTATATATACTTCCGACTGTTTAACATGGCTACATTGAAAGATCATTTTCCATTGCCATATGTGGAGCAAGTGTTAGACACAATTGCAAGGCATAACTATTATAGTTTTCTGCATAGGTACAATGAATATAATCAAATACAGATTACTCTAAAAGACCAAGCCAAGACAATTATAGTTTTCATAGATGACTTCTTTACCTATGGAGCTAATTTCGACCAAGCATTAGACTATCTTGAGCAAGTACTAAAACGTTGTATGGAAACAAACTTATGACTCAATTGGTAAAAGAGCATCTTAATTGTCCAAGAAGGCATTGTCTTGGAACATAAAATTTTAGGGAAAGGAATTGAGATGGACCCTAAAAGGATAAAGGTTATTCAAGGAGTCACTAGGCAACCTTAGACTATTAAAGATGTAAGATCATTCCTTGGTTATATTAGTTACTATAGGTGTTTTATTGAAAACTTCCCTAAAATTACAAAGCCACTAGTTGAGGTTACTAAGAAAGATGTTGCATTTAAGTAGACTAAGGAATGCGAACAAACAATCAATACTTGAAAAAAAAGATCGTAGAAACATCAATTCTATGCACTCCTATTTGATCCAAATCTTTTCATATCATGATAGATGCATCCAACTATGCATTGGGAGCAATACTTACACAAATGGATGATTAGAAACTAGTGTAGGAACACCTCTTCTAATCCCCTTGTTCTACCCTACGTGTTATGTGTATTTTTATGTTGATTTTCTTGGAGATGATTCTTGGATGTTTTGGCATGTGTTTGGGGTGTTTTGAGCTCATTTTGATGAGTTTAGGGGGTTCCAGGGTCTATGGGAACTTTTTGGGAGGCATCCAAAGGATTTCAACATCAAACCAAGCATCTTTATTTTTGGCACCTTCAGGATATACATCTCCCCAAAAATATAGACATCTTTCCAAAGATGTCTCCCTTGAAATAAAGACATCTCAAGTCCATAGAAGACGTCTACTAAAAACAATAAACATCTCTTCCATGAGCAAGGCTTTCATAGAATATGTCAACATGAAGTTAGAGATGATGTGGACACATGGGGAAACATCTGAAAATTCTTGTTCCAATTCAGGAAATAGCCAAAGCAAGATGGAAACAACCAAGGATAAGGTAAGAAGACTTGGGGAACAACTAGAGAACCTCAAGTTGAGTTGAGGAAAGGTTTCTAGGATTTTTACCTTCTAGTTGCTTATAAATATTTATGTCATTCATTATTGTAAGTGCTGAAGTGCCAAGGGTTGAAGTGTAAATGCTAAAGGCCAAACATCCCAATAGAGGGCAAGAGAGAGAGAGCTCTTAAGGGAAGAGAACTTGTGTAAGGAAGTTGAGTGAGAGGAAAGGGATAACACTTGAGAGAGATTAGGAGAATCTCTTATAAGTGTCTTTTCTTAAGCTTGGTCTCTATTGTGAGCAATTGATGATCAAGAGAGGACAAGTATGGTCTCTAAGATCCTTTGGAGGGTTGTGAGTTGAGCTTGGTTCCTCATCTTTGATGTATTTTCTATGCATTTGAGAATTTTCTTACTAAAAGAGAAATTTTATATATTGCATTGTGTTGTTCTTACTTTCTAAACTAGATCTAATTAGAAGTTGTGGATTGGATCCTATTGGGATCTATCAAGGTGCAACATCACTGCACCAGATTGGTATCAGAGCAATGGTTTAGAGGTTTCCACACTTCTATGTTGAAGCTTGGTGTTTTCTTTGAATGAAAGGAACATTGTTGTGGATATTTTTGTATTTTCTCTTGGATATCATTCTTGTTGCTTTAGGTATGGCTCCAAAGATGAAGGCATATCAAGAGCTTAGAAAAGAGCTTCAAGAGTTTAAGGACTCCTTTAAAGCTTTTGTGATTGAAATGCAAAAAGTTCTTCCCAAAGTAAAGGTCCATAAGCATCAAGATTTTGCAAAAAATTCTAAAAGGGAGATGGAGAAATTCAAGACTAACATGGGAAATATTTTGAGGAGAATTGATAGAATATCTTCTAGCCATTAAGAAGGAAAGGAAGATAAAAGGTTTGATGAAGTAGAGATCAATGAGAAAAGGAGTTCTCAAGTATCTCTTATTGAGAGAGGGACTTCTCAATACTTAAGGGTTTCAAGGGAGGGAACCAAGAGCTTTATAAAAGGGACCAAGAGATCTTCAAAGTCCAAGATGGTGTATGCTGCTAATCAAGAAGAGTTCCTACCTCATGAGTCATGATAGGTGAAGGGTCAAAGCCAGGAGAGTGGCAAAGATCAAGGGACTTCTTCAAGGAGGATCAAGGGTAGCACTAGAAGGTATGATAGTCTTTCATTTTGTAATTATTCTATACCTTGTGGCAAGAGAAAGGAGATTCTAACCCAAGTTGAGACTATCTCATGAGAGAGAGGTGAGTCGTTTAGTCAAGGTATGCAGAAGAAAAATTGCTTTAATGATGTTTTTGATGGATTTGATGTTAAAACCATGGAGGAGACTTTACCTTTTGAGTTGGTACCTCCAAAGTGGGATGAAGAGCTTGTTGTGGATTCCTTGAAGAGGAGAAGCCATCGAAATTAGGAAATCTTATTTGAAATCTTGAAGCTTCAAGCTTTGATGAGATTGGGTAGCCACATATTGAAGATCAAGTTGAAACAAAGATGGATGGAAGAAGACATGAAGAGGTAAGTAAGAGTGAGCTTGACCTTGTTGATGATAGTAATGTCTCTCATGTTGATGCTAGTGTGATGGATGCTAGTTTTTTACTTTAGCTTGGTAGTGATTTGTTTAATGGTAATGATTAGCTTCATGATCATTGTGATGATTGTGATGGGTATGATTATTTGTTTATTGAAATAGTCATTATGAGAAGGTCATTATTGATGTAAGTGAAGACATTGATAATGATATGATTTTCCAGAATTTGGAGATGCTTGCTATTGATTATAGCGATGATACATTTGTGAAGTGTGATATTGGATTTGATTGTCTTAACTATAAAATGAAAGTGCAGCATGAAGGTAATCTACATGGTGGTGGTGAAAGGAAGCTAAGTGGTAGTCTTTCAAACACCAAGAAGAAGAAGGTGAAGAAGAGGAAAAAGAAGCAAAGAAAGGATGTTGGATTAAGAAAGCCTAATCCTTTTTCTTTTTCTTATTCTTTATTTGTTATAGGTTTGAGTCATCATGATGATGCAAGGAAAGCATTGCAAGGAGATAATTAGCTGAAGGAAGCATGGTGGGTGATGAGCGACAAGGTACCCCTACACCCAACCATATGAATCACAGGCGTTCACGTGCAATCTAATCGAATTACATAGACTTTAATTACCAAGAATGCTAGAGCTAAACAGTGAGTTCATGTTGTTCATTTATTGTCTTCCCAGTCTCACTTGTGAAATGCAAGTGTATGGTTAAGTGTGACTGAGGCATAAGATTTTTATCATTTTATGTTTTATCAATTTGATTTCCTAAAACAATATTGAACGTGAGAGAAATTAAATGCTAAGTGAACTATTATCTAATCTAGCCTAACATCGTAACTATCCCCACTTCCCGAATACATCTTGAACTTCGTGTAAACACTGATGGGTTGTCAAACGCTAACTGTTTCTTAGCTACCAGCTGTCACATGTATGTTTGAAGGGGTTGCGCTTATGTAATTTAATTAATTACTTAATTAATCAAAATTAATTATTGATTGAATAACATTAAATGTGAACTGCATGAAATCACAATGTATAAATGCATGAAGAAAGAATGTTTCAAGTGCTGCAAGGATGAATCAAAGAGCTCATATTTATTGCCAACACAATGGTGTGTTCAGGTACATCAATACTTGAATAAAGATCCAATTACAATTAGAACTCCTACTGCAAGCACTTGGAAAATATTCTACCTCTTGAATCAAAAAACTGTAAAAATTTTGCTACTTGACTCCAAAACTCTTCCCCCCTGAATCATGTGCCTAGGGGCTATATTTATAGGCCTAGGAATACCCTACATTATCGCATATCTAATATTGCATCTTGGGACGCAATATCATGTATCTAGTATCATGGCCACTCCAATATCAAATACCCAATATTGGGGTTCATGTAAAACACAATTCATCATACCCCCACAACTAAATGAAAAATCATCCTTGAGTACAGAAGAAGAGGAACAAGTCCCTTACAAAATATATTAGGAGCTATGGAATGTTTGACTGACATGCAGAGTGACAAAGAAGAAATAGACAAATATAGAAGTGCCCAAGCATACATCATTACAATTGTGTATAAAATTGGGTGTTCATGACAATAGGAAAGAACACCCTCAGATCTAATGGACATCCAACCCCTCTTGGCAACAGAAGAATGAGGGAGAGATAGAAGAGATCCAATGGTCATGAACAATCTCCCATTAGTGATGTTGCTACATCATCCTTGGTGAAGATAATGTCGCTTCCAGTCCATGCTTTCCATTGTAATCACAACAAAATCAAGGATTAGTATATAAAGTGTAACACATAGCGGTTGAATACCTTATCTCGTCAATGGTTATTCCTAGCTAAGTTGTGATTATGGTAAGACTAACCAATAGGTTAGGTAAGAGAAGCAGTCCATAAAATTTAGAAAAAGCTTAACACAAGGAATACTAAAAAGAGGGTATAGAAACTCACAACAATAAAAAGAAAGAATTTACTAAAAATAGTTGTCAAGATGCATACAATTGGGTGGAATTGATGGACCAAATAAAAATAATTTAATTGTAAAAAGTCTAAGGTTAAAGAACTTAACTCAACCAAACCAAAAAATATGCAAGTGGGTCCTCCCCAAAGCAGGTATAGGCCTTTTATGCTCTTGCATAACTTCAAACCAAGGAGTTTGTGGGCTCTATGGATGATTAATGGTTATAGAAGGTTAGGTACAAAAACCCATAAGTAACTAACTGAGAATCCTGACACATCAAACTAGAACATTGAATCAAAATATGAAACTGGTAGTGAGGTGACACATGAAAAGCATAGATGGATGNGTCACCTCACTACCAGTTTCATATTTTGATTCAATGTTCTAGTTTGATGTGTCAGGATTCTCAGTTAGTTACTTATGGGTTTTTGTACCTAACCTTCTATAACCATTAATCATCCATAGAGCCCACAAACTCCTTGGTTTGAAGTTATGCAAGAGCATAAAAGGCCTATACCTGCTTTGGGGAGGACCCACTTGCATATTTTTTGGTTTGGTTNAGAAGTGAGAAAGGGCCTTATGTAAGGACTTATTAGACTTCCTATTGTGGAACAACATGGAATAGTGAGAAGTTCATGAGAACATGCCTACACACAGGAAAATAGAAAAGCACGAAGAATCCTACATCCCTTTGAAGTCATACCCTGTCCAAACCTTTAAATCCTTCCTAATTCTAGAAACTACACAAGTCACAAATTTATTAAAGTTGTATTAATGAAAAAGAGATTACACATTTCCAAAATAAGGAAAACCATAGAGTGTGTGGATGGGTGGATGATGTGGATTCACTGCTTATTACATGAAAAGAAAGCATGTCCTAGTTGTTAATAATGACATTCAAAGTTGATGAGCTACGATATTGCGTACGTGATATCACGTCCTACCTCATCTTCCATAAATAACAGGCGGCCCCCTTAGTTTCGGATAGTTAGACTTTGACCCTTCGCCAGATTCTTGCAGTTTTGTTATTCTAGAGTTAGAATTATTTCTATGTGCCTGCAGTAGGAGTCATAGAGTGAACGGATCCTTATTCGAGCAATTTGTACCTAAGCATAATTTTGTGTACGGCAATAAAGATGAACTTTATGATAAACCTTGTAGCATACAAAATAGATTACTTAGTGTTAATTATTATTTAATTCTTTCCTAGTTAATTAATATCTCTCTCAACCTTCAACCTCCTTAGTTAAATACACTCAGTATGACTGCTTCAAGCATGTGTGTAGCACTTGGTAACCCAGTAACGATTAGCGTTTGGTAACCCTAGTAGCGCTGCACTGGTTCAGGATGTGTACGACAAGTGGGAATGGATACTGGTGTTAGGAACATTTAGAACTTAATTAATGAATAGTTAATGTAAGTTAGCCACTTAGTCCTCTCAACCCTTTTCTCCCCGTGCATGCCCACAATGTGATGATTGTAATTGTATGACATCCTTTATTCGAGTGTGACATACTTGGACACGCACATGATCGGCAATAAAGATCGAGATTACTTCATCATTGTAGTGTCCACTTAGCTTAATTATTTATTTAATTTTTATTTACTACTTTCTTAGTTAATATTTCTTCATCGTTATCTCCTAGTAACATGAAATGAGTACGACTTAATCACGAGCATTTAAGTGTGACTACTTGGTAACCTAGTAGCGTACTTCGGCCATGGGCTTGGTAATCCCAATGGTAGTCGTACACGAAGTCCAAGATGTGTATGGATGATTAAGAAATAGATGCTCATCGCACTTAGGCTAGTTTAGATTCTCTCTTCCTTTTCCTCTTAGCTTAATCAAAGATATTTTCCATTGCCTCTAGGAGTAGCACTAGGTTAGAGACCACATCATACACCTCACTCTAGACTAAACCATATGTGACAAAGCTAATACTAGTCCAGGTGGGAAGACAACGAACTGCGATCTACGAATAACTATCTAGATACCACAACTAGTCCATCTGTGGAGTTCGACCAAATCACACGTGAAACACTCGTATTCGTATGGTTGAATGTAGGGGTACCTTGCCACTCATCATTGGCGTCATTGTTGAGGACGATGCTACTTATCTAGATTATTTATATCATACAAGGTCACTATATAGGAATTAATGATATATCTTTTAGGAAGAAATAATTACAAAAATTCACATACAAATTTACACACAATTTCACAACCATGCCTCTCCTACAAGGCTACGTTAATGCCACATCTAGTAAGGCAATTCATTGGAGAACTAACAAATTATATGAAAATGAAGATTGGAGTATGCAATCCATGGTGGGGGTTTCTTATAAACATAAATTAAGGCAACATCATCCCAACGCATGAAAGCATAACTTACTCGATGATGATGAACCGCTACTGGCCACTACAAGCCTAATGCAAATACAAGAGGCTATTCAAATCTCCTGTAGGCATCGTAAAGAGAGTTGTCTACCCAGGCTTGATTTAAACAACTTTTCCAATTTCTTAGGAGGCTATGACTTAGATCTACAACAACATTTACAATCCTTCTATGATGCTTGTGCATGGAACAACATTGATAATGGTTGGCAAAAACTTAAGCTCTTTCCTATGACACTCGTTGGCCAAGCAAAAGTATGGTATAGATCGTTAAAACCAAATTCAATATGATTTTGGCTAACAATGGTAGAACTCTTTAACGAGAGATATCAAACCTATGCAAAAGTGTCAGCCTTGAGGAAAAAAATCCAAGAGTGGAAACAAGCACAACATGAACCCTTGGACATGGCCTTAGAAAGATATTATGCATTGTTAAACAAATATCTAGGTCATGAGTTCTTGGAAGAAAGGCTAATGTACCACATCATTGATGGGCTTCGTGATGAAACAAGAGAGACCCTAGGGATGTATGCCCGAGGACAACTATATTAACTATGAACCCATCAATTCCAAGAGCTTATTAAGCAGGTAGCAAAAGAAGAAGGGGAAATGGTTAGATGGGAGAGTGTTGAAAAACATCAACGGGACCAAAATCTCAACTTAACAGAGGTCCATAATCACAAAAAGGATAAATCAACCTATCTTAAGGAGGAAGAACCATCTTTGCTAGTATGAAAATCATTAGATGCAATTGAGGCAAAGATCAATAAGATGCTGGAATGGATGCATAAAAAGTGTGGGAAATATATCAATAATATTGGAGATAGAGTTTTGACAACCCGTGAAGCAGGACACAATATCATTAGACGATCAGAAAGAAGGGATGAGGAAAATAAGAGCTCAACTGCCAATCATATATATGAATGCAACATTTGCCTGTATGATCACCCCAAGGGCCAATGCCCAATCTTGTTACATTTATATGAGCATTGGGGAAGCACATTACACCCAGAGTTTGTACAAAGATACTGTGTTTGATCATAATGGCAACAATCCCAGTCGTGGGGGAAGTCATCCCTAAACTGGGGATACCCTTCATATCATCTGAAACCAAATGCTTATCTAGTCCAACATCTTGTTTCCCCAACTAGGTCAACATACTCTATCTCTCCGTATTATTATTCCCCTCAGTACTATCAACCCATGTCCTCAACACAAGCACAACCTTGTGTACCTTACACTTCTTCTAAATTTCAACATTCTCATCCTTTCCCTCCTTCTACATCGCCACCAACTATTCCTAAAGTGTCTACACCATAACAACAACCTACGAACATTAATTGTGCTACTATTGCCAATAGTAGTGAGAGACCTCCTCAACATCAAAGGTGTCCCTTCTTTAGGCATGACCATAGGAAGGGATAACACAGTTGCGAGGCCACTGCATTCTCCAACTCAGCACAAGTCCAACACTATGGTGCATCCTTCTTTTCGAACCTAACGCCTCGTGTTACTTCATTAGGGCCACTAATTAACACTCCCAACAACCAGATGGCCCAATGAATACAACCATGGAGAGAGACATCTTGATCCTTGCATACCATCTTACGGTCCCAAGTATCATAGTGGGTCAACTCTTCATTTGGGAATCACATCTTATAAATTAATCGAATTACATAGACTTTAATTACCAAGAATGCTAGAGCTAAACAGTGAGTTCATGTTGTTCATTTATTGTCTTCCCAGTCTCACTTGTGAAATGCAAGTGTATGGTTAAGTGTGACTGAGGCATAAGATTTTTATCATTTTATGTTTTATCAATTTGATTTCCTAAAACAATATTGAACGTGAGAGAAATTAAATGCTAAGTGAACTATTATCTAATCTAGCCTAACATCGTAACTATCCCCACTTCCCGAATACATCTTGAACTTCGTGTAAACACTGATGGGTTGTCAAACGCTAACTGTTTCTTAGCTACCAGCTGTCACATGTATGTTTGAAGGGGTTGCGCTTATGTAATTTAATTAATTACTTAATTAATCAAAATTAATTATTGATTGAATAACATTAAATGTGAACTGCATGAAATCACAATGTATAAATGCATGAAGAAAGAATGTTTCAAGTGCTGCAAGGATGAATCAAAGAGCTCATATTTATTGCCAACACAATGGTGTGTTCAGGTACATCAATACTTGAATAAAGATCCAATTACAATTAGAACTCCTACTGCAAGCACTTGGAAAATATTCTACCTCTTGAATCAAAAAACTGTAAAAATTTTGCTACTTGACTCCAAAACTCTTCCCCCCTGAATCATGTGCCTAGGGGCTATATTTATAGGCCTAGGAATACCCTACATTATCGCATATCTAATATTGCATCTTGGGACGCAATATCATGTATCTAGTATCATGGCCACTCCAATATCAAATACCCAATATTGGGGTTCATGTAAAACACAATTCATCATACCCCCACAACTAAATGAAAAATCATCCTTGAGTACAGAAGAAGAGGAACAAGTCCCTTACAAAATATATTAGAAGCTATGGAATGTTTGACTGACATGCAGAGTGACAAAGAAGAAATAGACAAATATAGAAGTGCCCAAGCATACATCATTACAATTGTGTATAAAATTGGGTGTTCATGACAATAGGAAAGAACACCCTCAGATCTAATGGACATCCAACCCCTCTTGGCAACAGAAGAATGAGGGAGAGATAGAAGAGATCCAATGGTCATGAACAATCTCCCATTAGTGATGTTGCTACATCATCCTTGGTGAAGATAATGTCGCTTCCAGTCCATGCTTTCCATTGTAATCACAACAAAATCAAGGATTAGTATATAAAGTGTAACACATAGCGGTTGAATACCTTATCTCGTCAATGGTTATTCCTAGCTAAGTTGTGATTATGGTAAGACTAACCAATAGGTTAGGTAAGAGAAGCAGTCCATAAAATTTAGAAAAAGCTTAACACAAGGAATACTAAAAAGAGGGTATAGAAACTCACAACAATAAAAAGAAAGAATTTACTAAAAATAGTTGTCAAGATGCATACAATTGGGTGGAATTGATGGACCAAATAAAAATAATTTAATTGTAAAAAGTCTAAGGTTAAAGAACTTAACTCAACCAAACCAAAAAATATGCAAGTGGGTCCTCCCCAAAGCAGGTATAGGCCTTTTATGCTCTTGCATAACTTCAAACCAAGGAGTTTGTGGGCTCTATGGATGATTAATGGTTATAGAAGGTTAGGTACAAAAACCCATAAGTAACTAACTGAGAATCCTGACACATCAAACTAGAACATTGAATCAAAATATGAAACTGGTAGTGAGGTGACACATGAAAAGCATAGATGGATGAGAGAGAGAATGGAAT
>MNCI01003771.1:0-15789 GCA_015680685.1 Gnetum montanum
TGTCAACTTGGACCATTTTTTCTTAATGCTATAGAGTGCTTCAATTATATAAAAGATGCTAATTTTCAAGCCAAATTATTAGAGACAACAATTGCAACTATTGGTTCAAGCAACATTATTCAAATTATAACAGATTCAGCTCCTGTTTGTAGACATGCAGGAAAAATGATATAAATGATTCATCCAAATATATTTTGGACTCTTTGTTGTGTTCATTCTCTAAATAATACACTTCGTGATATTGGTAAAATTGATTGGGTGAAAAAGCTTATTATAGATGCAAGAGACATACAAATTTTCATTTGCAATCATCATTATTCAAATTCTTTGTTCAAGAATGTAGCAAAAATAACACTTTCAAAAAGCCTATAAAAACAAGGTAATAGAATACAAAAATCTATATTGTGTGTTTTTTAGAAATTTAATTTATTAATGCTAAACTAATTATAAATTTTGTAAAATAGGTATGCTTCATATTTCGTAATGTTGAAGAGAATGCAAGAGATACAAGAATCCTTATAAACAATGGTTATAACTAGTAAATGGAAGAACTGGGAGGAAGCCAACACAACTATGGGAAAGAGTGTTAGAGAAAAGATTTTATTAGATGAGTGATGGAAACAAATGAAGTAAGAAATAATTTATTTGAAATATAATTCTTTATTTTTTATTGTTTGCATCTTTATATCTTATTAAAAATAAGTATTTGTTATATTGTAGGAGGATTGTTAGCATGCTACAACCTATTGTTAATTTCATCCATTATGCTAATACAGATACACCTGCATTAGGAGAAATTTATATAATTTATGAAAATATGTTAACAGAAATTAAAAAAAGTGTTATAGAAATGGATAGTTCTCTTGATTTTTATAATGCTCAGTTACTTCCATTGATTCTAAAAAGATGGAATGCTACAAATACCCCATTGCATATGGCTGCATATGCATTAAATATTAAGTGATATTCTTCAAAACATAGAAATAAAAATCCAACAAGGCCTTGTGATGATTTTGATGTAAGAACAGGTCTTTTAAAATATGTTAAATGATTATATTCACCTTGTGAGGCTAGCTTAATTAGAAAGGAATGGCTTCAATTTACTAAAGGACATACAAAAGCATTTAAATGTGAAGATGCTATACTTGATATGGATGAAATAGCTCAAGAAGATTTAGTTGGATGGTGAAGTTTGCATGGTGGAGATACTCCTAGACTTCAAACTTTAGCAGTGAAACTTCTTCCTCAGGTAATACAATCAGTTTTTTCATTAAACATATAACAAATATTAATACGTGTTAATTTTCTTAATTAATTTATGAAATGTGATGTTTGAAAACTTGAAATAGTGATGTTTTATATATCATGCATTCTCTAAACACCATGATTAATAGGCTATTAGGTCTTAAGCTTTAAATGAGTTTGTTTATTGATAAAGTTTTGAATAATTTATAAAATAAATCTTTTAACAATGCAAAAATTTATTTTTGTTTTTATCATTTATGTAAGTTGCATCTTCTTCTGCTGCTGAAAGAAATTGATCAACATATTCTTCTGTTCATTGAATCAAAAGAAATAGTCTAACTCCAAAAAGAGCTGAAAAATTAGTATCTGTTCATAGCATGATTAGATTGGAAGAAAGAAAGGAAATAAAATATAGGCAATCACCTACTCTTCGTTGAGATGTTAATCCAGAAGATGATGGTGTTCCAATAGTTGATGATAGAGAAAGTTATTCTACTGACTTAGTTAATGTTTCTAGAGCAATGAATCTTAATATTAATGATTCAATCCTTGATGAAGATGATTACTATGCAAATGATATTAATGACATAGAACAAAATGAAGCAGGTTTAAAAATTTACTCTTTAGAGTAGAGCAAGGAGAAAATATAGGCTAAAATTAGAATTTGAACAATGTGACAATTTCTAAGCTTTGGCAAGAAACTCTTTTATGATTTAAAAAGAGATAATTTTAATCTTGCTATTTACGTAACTTCTATTTTATTGATGGGTAGTTGTTTTTAGATACCAATAAATAAAAATATTGTAAATTTTTATATATAAAAATCATTGTATTTCATTTTAAATATACACATGATTTTAAAAATATAAAAATTGCTAAAGTTACTAATTGATTCTATATTTAAAGCTACCTTCTTTTTGGCAACTGATTGTTTGCCGTTTCGTTGCATTGCGGTTGTTGGCCCGTTTCCGTTTCGGGTAACTATGCTCTTCATGAATGTTATCAATATCCATCTTCCAAAGGAATTTGAGGTTTTTAAGTATTTAAATAAACAGCTGGACGCAGACAGATTTAAAGTTTCTGCCATAATTCAGTAAGCAGCGGCTTATGGCTTGAACGTTGAATGCACTTGGGCATTCCATGATGGGAATTCCTTCAGAACTTTGCAGGTCTCGTTGGGTGCTAACGATGAAAAATCTTTGTAGGGATTGGATTACGTTGTGAATGAAGCAGAAAGGAATGGGATCAGAGTCACTCTGAGTTCGTTAAGAATTACGAGGATTATGGAGGCAGCAGTACCTCCAATGGGCAAAGGCCAGAGGAAGCCGATGATGCCTCAGATGATGAATGTTACAGTGAACCATTAACCTGAGGCTTCTACAAAAATCATGTCAAGAAATTAGTGCCAAATTGAATGGTATCAGTGGAACTGCTTACGTGGAAGATCCGACTATATTTGCACGGAAGCTCATCAATAAACCCCGTTGTCAACAGACCAACTGTGGTTTAAAACTTGCAAGCCTGGATAGAGGAGATGTCTGCTGATGTGAAATCATTAGACAAGAACCATCTTGTGGAGATGGGTTTACAGGGATTTTATGGAAAATTCCACTCCAGGAAGAGCCAGGACTTACGATCCTGAAGGTTATCAAGTTGGAACGGACTATATCGTCAACCATCAAGTTGAATCAGTATACTTTGCATCGGCTCATGCATACCTAGATGCTTGGTTTCCTCAGGCAGATGAGAATTTACAACATCAATCCATCTTACAACATCAATCTCTCAACAGATGGATTGAGTCTCATATAGAAGATACAGCCAATGTACTAAAAAAAGTAGTTTTCTGTGAGTTCAGAAAATCAAACAAAACGGCTAGCTATACTACGGACAAGAGGGACTTTGTTTTCAACACAGTTTATGACAACAAATTTTCTGCTGCTTGTAATGGAACAGGAGGAGGTTTTTTGTTCTGGCAGAGTTTGGGCAAAGGAATGGACATTTCATTATCGGATGGGCATTCTTGTCTGAAAATACATCAACTGTAAACCTTATTCCTAATCACTTCAGGAGGAAGAGAATAAGAGACCAGCTCGCTAAGCCCGCCAAAGAACAAGCAGAGAAAAGAAAAAGAACCGAGATAATGTCTAAATCAGGGCAGCAGGCGTACGGAAAGGGCATGTACTAGAAATCAGTCGAGTTGCTTGAAACCGCTCTTGAAAATGTTTCCAAGATTTCAAGATACAATTATGATTAGTGATGCCGTATGATGCTCAAAATCGTCATAACGATATTATTGCACTGCATAAAACTTTACAATTGTTGGAATTCATAAGCAGGCAGCTGAATTACGCTACATTCTTGAGGCACCATGACTAAAGATCACTCAAGAAGAAATGGTTACCATTCCATTATTAAGTCCAAATTATGAATGGTCAAGGAATTCATGGAGCCGAAAGTACAATAAGACAATAAAGAAAAGGAAAACAAGGAATTCATGGAGCCGAAAGTACAATAAGACAATAAAGAAAAGGAAAACAATAGGTGCTATTAATGAAGACAATAAGGCTTCAAGGGATAAACTGTCAGACTCCTTTGTTTGGAAGAGACCTCAATGGGAACAAAGTCCTTATTTGTGGGTGGCGGTTGCCATGTGGCTAACTCTTGTTGAGATGGCTCACATTTTTCAAGAATGAAGTATTAAAATATGTTTTATAAAAATAAATAAATAAATAAAAATTATAGTTATTATGTAAGAAGAAAGAGAATTTATAGGGCCGTTATTCAATGTCCTATGTGTATGGAACAAGTGTCAATTATAGCTTTTATTTCTATGGTAGTTATAACTAACCACCATGGTGGTTGTAACTAACCTTAACTTCTCATGATGTTTATAACTACCAAGAATCTATTATAAAAAGATTTTTAAGGGTAAAAAACGAAAAAACTTAAAAAAAGTATTGAAGATTACTTGTAAGAATGACTTGCTAATTGCAACGTCAATTTAGTTGCTTTGTTTAAATCTTGTGAGTTCTTTTCTTCTCATTGTCTTAGTTGCTTAACTAATAGTTTTAATAGTGCTATGTTTAGCATTTAATTTTGTGAATTTTTTTAATTACTCTTATAGCTCTATTTTCATGCAATTCTAAACTTCTATTTTTTTGCCATGTAAGAGCTCATGTTCTCTTTTGAAAAGCATAGCAATTTAATAGTAATGCCTTTATGAAATTGTCTATTTGAGTGAAGAGGATCAAGAAAATCTTTGATATTTTGAATTGAGTTGAAATAGCTTCAATTTTAAAACTTTTCATTCATGTTCAATCTCGAAATTGTTATATTTTTTCTAATAGCTCCATTATTGCAATCCTTGACAACTATTAACTAGTCATATAATAGCTTGTATTTTGTCTTTTACAAAGCATTTTGGTAGTATAATAGCAGTGTCTTTTATAGAATTTCTTATTGAGACAGTGGGTTTAGACTATTTGTAATACTTTAGGTTGAATTGGAATAGCTTTATTTCAAAGTGTTTCCTCATGTTCAATTTATCTCACTTAAATATTTGAAATTTCACACAAATTTAATTTCTCTCTTCTTCTCTTTTAAAATCCATTGAATCTCACTCTACTTCTAATTTTCTTATAGATCTTTCTCTCTAAAGAAAATTAGAAGTAGATTTCTATAGAATTGTTCTTAAGAATTTTGGTGACACTTTATTTGTTTTAAGCAACGTATTATAGCAACTGTATAGACTAAGTGAATTGACAAAATAGGAATATTTGATGACTCTCAATATTCAACAAGGTTAGCTAAATTTATATTATAATAGATAGTTATAGTTTCATACACAAACTCAAGCATTTCAACTTTCATAATAGCAAGTACACATTTACACTTAGTTCACTCTATTATCACTAAGTTTATTTGGAGGTATTTGGGCCTTGGTCTTTTGAGAGACCAACAAACACCTAAACTCAAGTTTGAAGGAATGGCTTCATTTTCTATCATCCTAGTCATGAGACTAAAGGAAAATATTGGTAGTCTCCAGTGGTTTCCAACACAACCAAATTCATATAAATTCAAAGCATCAACAATATATCACTTTCATGAATCCTTGGGAAACATTTTACTACATTAAAATGCTCTTTGGACTCAAGAATTTTAGAGCCATTTATCAGTATGCTATGACTTTTGCTTCAACAACATGATGTTCAAAATAGTTGATGATTATGCTAATGATTTGATCATCAAATATATCATAGTTATCAATCATGCTTTTGAGTTAGATCAAGTTCTAACTCATCATGACAACCTATGTCTTAATCCCAAGAAATGTAATTTTGAAGTCCTTATGAGAAATATGTTAGGCTATCTTATATCTAAAGATGATATAGGTATTGATCTTAACAAGGTTAAAGTTATTTTAGATCTTGCACCACCTAAAAATATTTAGGATATGGATATTCTATAGGGTCATATCTAATTGATTCATTATTTCATTTTGAATCTCACTAATTGATGAGTGGCGAGGTACCCATACACTCAACCATACGAATACGAGCATTACACGCACAATCTAGTTGAACTTTGCAAACTAAGTGGCTACATGCCCTATGAAACACCTAAGGTTAATCGTTCGTTGTCTTCCCAAACTTACTTGTATTTGTCACGATTGTATGGTTAAGTAAGTTTGAGATATGTGATTTTTATGTCTTTTATGTTTTATCTCCTATGCTAATGAGGTAAATAGTAAAGAAACTAATTAACTAAATTTAACTAACTAAGTTCTAATGCCTAGCATCAGTATCCATTCCCACTTACCATTTACACCTTGAGCCAATGCAACCTTTTGGGATTACCAAACGCTATTTGTTACTGGGATTACCAAGCGTAACACACATGCTTGAAGTGGTCATACTAAATGCACTTAACTATGATAGAAGGGTTGAGGGAGATTTAATTAACTAATAAAGCATTTAAACATTAACAATAATTAAAGTCCTAATTAGCTTAGTCCATGCACAGTAAGGTTTATCCAAAAAGTTCATCTTTATTTCTGTACACAAACTGGTGCTCATGTACAATATTTGCTCGAATTAAGATCCGTTCACTCTGGAGCTCCTACTGCATGCACATGGAAATTATTCTATGTCTGGAGAGGTAAAACTGCCATAGTTTCGCTAAGGGTCTAGATGTAGAGTGAGAAACAAGGGAGAGCCACTTCTTATTTATAGAAATGGTGGCAGACTACAATATCGCGGCCCATGTGATATCGCATCCCATCATACCCCCATGACTAAATAAAAACTCATCCTTGAGTTCCTTACAAAATATTGGAAAGCTATGAGATTATTAACTTGAATGAAACTAATGGTGAATGGAACGACATGTGAACGAATCATCATTACAGAACATGAAAAAACTGGTGTTCACAACAACAAGAGTGAACACTTTATACATTTGATATCAGGCCTTATTTGGCAGCTGAGAAAGAGAGAGAGAGAGAGAGAGAGAGAGAGAAGCTTTTCTACTGCCAAAGCCAAGATTGTGCCTTTTTTTGTCCATCCATAAGTGCGCCATCCATCTCGTTCCTTGCATAGCTACTTTAGCACCGATCCATTCTAAGTGTTCCTTCCAGATCCAATCAGTTGTTGTATGATTGCCATTTGCACACACAACATAGTCTTTATATTAGCAAGGGTAAATGAATCACAATGCAGTGGATACCTTGCTTTGCTGAAAGGTCCATTGGCTGAGTTGTGGTATGGCTAATACGGGTCTAGAGATATATTCATGGTGACTATTGAAGGCTTAGGGGTTAGGAGAGAAAAAAAAAAGATTCGGACCCCCATGACTAAGAGCGAACCTTCGCGGTAGCAATAGAATGGAGAAAGAATAAAGAACAAGAAAGATGGAGAAAAGGAAACAACTATAACGTTGATGAAATCGATGTCAAGATGGAAATGAAAAAAATAGAGTGGATTGCAAAAATGTTAAGGGAAAGAATTTAACTAGTGTACCAAATAGGAATGTCAGTGGCTCCTCCCCAAAGAAGGCTCATGCCTTTAATGCCATAACAAACCCACATTCAAAGAGTCCATAGGCTCTAGGAATGTCATTTGGAACAAGAGTTAAAGTTTTAACCACAAAAATTTACCAACAAGAAAATAATGCGTCAACCAAAATCTACACTAGTGATACAACTGGCAATGAGGTGAACAATGGAGGAAGAATGATGGAGAGAAGAGAATGGAATGGAATCTCAAGAACAAGGTGATGTGCAGCCCCTTGTGTAGTTCAATGATTAATGTGACTTAATAAATCCCATTACAAGTCTAGCCTCAAACAAACCACTTCCAGTGACTTCACATTAATGCATTCGACCAATCCATCCACTTGAAGTAACAAGAATGCATCCCCTAAAGATCCACCACCATTCCGACGAAATGAAGGAGGAGAGAATAGGAAGCGAGAAGGGCCTTAGTTAGAGGGAACATGTTTATTTTAGTTCCATAAATAGTGGTTTTAGCCCAAATGATTATTTCATCTAAGGGGTGTGCTTTGAATTCTCACTAGTTTTTTTTATGTGTTTATGCGTGACAACCACACCATGCAAAGACTTTGTTATTTTTATTAGCTCAACTTTTCGATAATTGGGTAAAAGCGGTAAGAAAACTCAAGAAGAAAACATCCAAGCACCCAAGAGAATGGCCAACACAAATGCATCAAGTTCCCTTGAAGTCACACCCTTTTTAATCCTTGAGTACTTCCTTAGTTTGAGAAATACCCATTCATTGATTTGTTGATAGTTCTTATTATTGAGAAAGGGACTGTACAGTTCCAAGCCAAGAGAGACCATAGAAATTTGTGGATGTATGGATGAAGTGAACTCATTTCCTGTCATATCAAAAGAACCATACTTTAGTATCAACATCGTAACTTAAAGGTAAAAACCAAACATTATCAATCAGTAAAAAATAGTTCATGCTGTCATTAGAGCAGTTATTGGATGACAAACTTAACAAAATGGATAAAACACACACACACACGCACACATAAAGAAATGAAAAGGTATAAACAATGCTGGAAAACAGAAAGAAGAAAAGTTAAAGAAATTTGTAAAAAAAAATGTGTAAAATATAAACTTAAAAGAACTAAGGACCCCAAATGATCAGCATAGGTGGCCATCTCCACCATGATTGAATGAAAATGGAGAGATCTGAAATAATGAATGCTTATTTAAATTTTTTAGAAGTGTCCAACTTCTCCTGATTGATGTTTTCAAGTTAAGGGGTGGAAGTTGGCGATGCTCATATTCCAATGTATCTATGCTTTTGTTGTGGGTGCAGGTTGTTCCCCCAGTTCATTCCATGCATGTTGGTGGGCTGCTCTCTTGATCAGCTATCAACCACTGGGTGTTCTATTGTTAAGTGGTTGTTACATACAGGCACCTTTGTATGTTATCCTCTGGTGCACACTGGTTACATGCAAGAAATGCTAAGCATTCCTCCATGTCATCACCCTCAGAGTCACTGTATGTGATGCATGGAAATTTCTTCTTCTCGATCTTTCCATAAATATTTTCCTTAGATATTTCTAAGGAAAGATCACGAATTACTAGGCATGCATTGATGGTACTAAGCCATGCCCTTTCCATTATAATTGGGAAGTCTCCTTTGTTACTGTTGACTTCTATCACTAGGAAATCAGCTGAGTATGACCAACCACACACAGTGGTAATGATGTCCTTTACCAAGCCCAAGAGAATAGTGTTGGACTGGTAAGCTAACTCTAGTTGAATATTGCTCTTCTTGACTGGAGGCAGGTTCTAGGCTTTATACATTTCTTGCGAGATTAAGTTGACTCTGGAACCTAAGTCAAGAAGAGCCTTATGAGGTTCATTCCCAGAGACTTGGAGATAAATTAGGGGGCTTCCAGGATCAAAGAATTTCTTGGGAAGGTGGCCCACCTTGATCTAGTCAGTAATGGTATGTGTTAACATAACCGTGTGCATTGAGCTCTGTTGTTGGTTTGAAGGGAGCTCCAAAGCCTTATTTGTTGGAGGAGTGGTCATAGACTCAACCGCTTGTGGTTGTGAGAGCTTGTTTGGACTCTTGGTTCTGAAGAAAGGTTTTCTCTTTGTATAGTTGCCAGAACTAGCAGTGGGTTGAAAGTTTACAGCTCTCGTAGCATTATGTTGCTACGGTTGAGTGGGGAGATTCCCTTGCATCGTTGGAGTGGGTGGTAGTAGGACTACCAACGTAAGAGTGGTGAATGGATTCAGAGGATGATATCTATGTGGTGTGTCTTCTAGAGGAGAAGGAGTCCTAAAATACTCCCAAACTTGGTAGTGACGTTGTGGGGTTACATGACCCATAGAGTCATTTGGATAAACAGGCTACTGCATATAATAGCCATATGGGTCTAGTTCCTGGTAAGGGTATTGTTGTCTAGGTGGTGGCATCTCCCATGACTATGGGTGTTGCCATTGTTGGTGTTGCCCGATAGGTTGTGGTGGAGTTCCACTTGGATAATATGTTAATGGTTGGTTGAACTACCTTGGGTTACCTTGAGGATAAGGTAATTGATAGGGTGCTTACTGTCTATTAAGTCTTGGGTTGAGTGCATACACCCTGGACTCTTGTAGATGTGAGATTATTGGGCAACATCCCTTAGGATGGTCATATTGGTAGATCTCACATCCACCGTTATTGTTTGTGTCAGAATCCACAACCTCATCGATGATAGTCATTTTTCCCTTACCCTGGTCACGTGCATGCCTGAATCTCTCGTCTTTTTCTTACCATAGTCACTAATTCGTTCCTCCTTAGAGTCCTCTACAATCTTTAGGACAATTTCAATTTTACTATATAAGGAACTCCATATTTCATCTACCTTAGGCGACAATTCTATTGTTAATTTCTAAAGCTGCAAGGGTTTTCTATTCACCAACTCTTCAAGTGGTGACTCATCCTCTTCATCGTAGAATCTCACTCCCTCCTTTCGAAGGGAAGGATCATGGTTATATTCTTTTGTGCTTTCTCTATTCCATAGCACCCCTTCTTCTTTAGCTACCTGCTCCAAAAATCAATGAATTTCATGGGACCTAAGTTCAGATAATCTCCCTTGGGCATATGTCCCAAGGGTTCTCCTAGTTCTGTGTCTTAGCCCATCTACGAGGTTGGAAAGTTGATCTCGTTGTGCGTAGCCATGGCCCGGACAACGATGTAGCAATGCGTAATATCAGCCCATGGTAGAATCCAAGGGTTCATGAGTACCTTGCTTCCATCCTTGGATCTCCTTACACAAGTTTGACACTCTGGAGTATGTTTGGTATTTATTGTTGAATAGTTCTAGCATTGTACTTCACCTCTTAATGATTTCTGGCTCTAAAGACTGGTACCAACTTTTTGCTTCTTTTATGAGTATCCTAGGAGACAACTTTAACTTCTACAACTTGTTTTCAATATTCTACAAGGCATAGGCATCGTGGAATGCTTGTGAGTGATTCTATGGATTAGCATTGTATCCCCCCTCAAACCATGGGATATTATTCATGTCTAGTCTCTTGATCCGATTGTCGTTTTGGTGCCTTGTAGGTATCCTCACAACCTCCATAATATCTAACATACTTCGGGTGGCAATTAGGGGTTCATCATGATCATCGCTCTCATGACATCTATGATGCCTATATGGTTCCCTACTTTTCCTTCTTTCATACCGTGTCTCTCTAGAATGCCCTCGTCCTCACTCTCGACTCTCTCATTGAGGTCTCTCATTTTTCTTACCCTTATCCTCACCGTTGTGCTCTTTGTGACTACGTCCTAATGTGGAAGGAAAGCATGAATGATGTGATGAAGGGGAAGAATAAGGAGAATCATTACCATGAAAATGTTTCTTACCTTATCTTCAGTGGATACAGCCCCAATCATGATGATGATCTGAATGCCCATCCTTGTTATGTGTTTTTGTTCCCTCAGTGAACACTTGGTGTTCATGGGAATCAAAACTAGGATTGTGAATTGTGGAGCACAAGTTCTGATACCCCACCTCCTCACTATCATTAGGAGGCGAAACATCATTTTGTGGAGAACCTATTGAGATAGGTTCATCACCTTTAGCTTCTCTTATGACGAGCGAATCATTATAGGGACCTTTGCCCTTCAACAATGTGTGGTGACTCTCCAGTCTCGTTGACATTGCGCTTCTGTGGGATGGTAGTCCCTTATGTCATAATCTTCTGCAATGTATTCAAGATATAGCTACATCATGTCTATCTATGCAAGAGCACAAAGGAGCATGTTAGGGATTGCCCAATCTAGGGGTAACACTATGTTACCTTGTAGGTTTCTCCAACACAATTGTTCATCCTGATAGAGGATAAAAGTAAAACTGGGTATATACTCATCATGATGAGTATATACCACTCGATACACTTGAGGAACTGGCAGTTCTTGGTTATGCATGTTAGATCGCCAACTATCTCTTGTGTGATTCCTAGGTGGTGAAGTGTTTTTATGAGAAGAAGAAGACATTGTTATTTTGTTAGTGTGCTATTAACCATTGTTTAAATTTTATTTTGATTAACCCTAATGGTTTGTTTAAGCTTCCCAATGATGTGGATGATTTCCTATGTTCTACTTAGCTCACAAACAACTTAGTCCCTAGAAATGGCGCCAATGATGAGTGGCAAGGTATCCCTACACTCAACCATATGACTACGAGCGTTACACACATGATCCAGTCGAACTCCACAGACTAAGTGCCTACATGCCTTATGGAACACCTAAGGTTAATCGTTCGTTGTCTTCCCAGACATACTTGTATTTGTCATGGTTGTATGGTTAAGTAAGTATGAGGTATGTGATTTTTATTTCGTTTATGTTTTATCTCCTATGCTAATGAGGTAAAGGGTGAAGAGACTAATTAACTAACTTTAATTAACTAATTTCTAATTCCTAGCATTAATATCCATTTCCACTTACCGTTCACACCCTGAGCCAATGCAACCTTCTGGGATTACCAAATGCTATTCATTACTAGGATTACCAAGTGTAACGCACGTGCTTGAAGTGGTCGTACTAAATGCACTTAACTATGAGAGAAGGGTTAAGGGAGATTTAATTAACTAATAAAGCATTTAAACATTAACAATAATTAAAGTCCTAATTAGCTTAGTCCATGCACTGCAAGGTTTATCCAAAAAGTTTGTCTTTATTTCCGTACACAAACTTGTGCTCAGGTACAATATTTGCTTAAATAAAGATCCATTTACTTTGGAGCTCCTACTATGGGCACATGGAAATTATTCTATCTCTGGAGAGGTAAAACTACTAGAGTTTCACTAAGGGTCTAGATCTAGAGTGAGAAACAAGGAAGAGCCTCTTCTTATTTATAGAAATGGTGATGGACTGTGATATCGCGTACGCGATATTGCATCCCATCACTAATCATTTTCATTCTTTAATCTTACTAATTTGATATAAATCCACTTCCTTCATGTTGGATGATATGTCTCAAAAGGCATTTGAATCTATCAAAGTAGTCTTAACCACTGTTCATGTTCTATGTCCTTCATAATTCAATCAACCTTTCTATCTTTATCTTCTAAATCCATCCATTCCATATCTATTATGTTCTCTAAAATGTGAGAAGATGGAGTAGATCTTCTAGTATATTACATATTTCATCCTTTCTCAAACTATGAGTCTAGATACTCTAAAGTTGACAAGTATTATCTAAGTCTTTTCTTCACTCATAAGAAGTGGAGACACTACCTTTTCAATGCTAAGATATTTGTTATCTATAAAGATAACATCCTTAAATTCATTGATAACAACCCCTCCAAGAATCACCACCTAGCTCATTAAAAGATTTTTCTCGTTGAGTTTAACCTTTGTTTTATATTACAACACTTTATCAGAGATCAAGTCATAGCTGATTTAATCTCTTACACTAAAATAATGAGGTTGTTCATAGCTTACATATCGATGCTTAAAATTTAGATGTTTTCCTTTATTTTGATGAAGTGCACATTTACTTTAGATCAATTTCAACCTATGTTATTCTCCTTTCTACAAAACAAATTTTTTACTAGAACTCCAAGCTAAATTTTCCATGCACTAAAAACATAGCTGAATATAAGGCTCTAATATGAGATTTATTACTAGCTTTCCAAATTCAAGTTAGGACTATTGCTATTTATGATAACTCTTGGCACATCATAAATCAAGTTAATGATGACCATAATTGCAAGATTATTCACTTAATTCCTTACCTATAAATGGATAAGGAACTTATCTTTTCCTTCTTAGCTCATTCTTTGAACCATATTCCATGATTTGAAAACCTGCTACTTGATGCCTTGTCAACTTTTGCCATCCATGGTGATCCTTATACTATACAAGATCAACTCATGTAGTCAATTTTCTTAACTCCTATTATGTAATATCCCAATGTCTTAGTAATCCCTATCAATATGAATGATAATAATCAGCAATATGCTAATCTTCTTCATTACCTCACTAGTGGGAAAACCCCTCATCATCTCACATATGCTCAAAAGGATGCTTTGTGCAAGTGTAGTTAAAAATTAGTGAATCCCAATATCCTTTTTCAAGTTTCTTCTATAGGTGTCCTTCTATATTGCCTTAGTCTTGTAGAATCTAAGATAGTCCTTAATCATATTTACTCAAGATTTTATGGTAGATACTTAGGATCACACCCCTTAGCTACTCATCATTTCCTTAAGCTATTAGTGGTCAACCTTAGACAAAGATGCATATAATCTAGTTAAGACATGTGATACTTAAAATACATGCTTCTCTTATTTACCTTCTCATAGGAACTCAATATTTTTTAGATCACATGACCCTTTCAAAAATAATTTTTAGACATTATTGGTGTTATTAGAGCTCCTTTATATTTGATAATATGGCATTCTTTTTAGCCATATTGCATGTATGATTTCACCATGCCCCACTTCTATGGTATAGCATCATCCTTGTGATAGGTGTATGGGTGATATCCTCTTTTATCTCTTTACCTTTTTACTTTCTATTTTTGTATGCTATAATTCCTATCCTCCTATACTATATTTCTCTCTTCTTCCTCCCATCCCCTTTCCTCATCTATTTCCATTCCTCTCTATATTTAGCATTAGTAAGGCTAAACGAGTATCTCTACCTTAATGCAACCAAAGAGTATTGAGTGTAGAGTGATAGAATGAGTGTGGAATCTACACATGAGTGAGGGAAGAGAGAAGTCAGCTTTAGAGATGTAGTTGTGTTCCACTTCTATGACATAATGTCCCACTGTTAGTGTATTAGCAATGTCCTTAGCATAATTTTCCTTCATTTTATTGTTTCCTATTTTTGCTTTCCACTATTTCTTTTTCTTTCTCTATTTTTTTACCTTTTCATTCTTGGCATTGATGAGGTCCAATGAGTATCTCTACTTTACTCCAATAAGCATGTGATTAAGAGAATTAAGTGGGTTATGAAATGTTATATCTATATTTTTTGTATATCTCCTTTTTAGGATCTATCCACACTCCATTGCTATAGCTTAGCATTCTACTGTAGCTATATCAATGATATCCCAAACATTCTTTCCTATCATCTAGATTTGTTTAATCCTCTTGTAAGTACCTTTTGGCTGGTATCTTTTCTTAATGGATTCTTCTTCAATTTTTTAGTAGTATCCATCAAGAGAAGACAATGTTGTACCCACTTTGGATTTTTCTATATAATTTGGAGTTTTTTGTACATTTTATGGCTTTTCAACTCAAAGTCATCTTTAGAAGTATAGATTCAATGTTCTATATCATTTGTAACATAGTTTCTAGTCTTCATATTTAGAGTTTACTAGAAATGATGTCTCACATCATCTATAGTATCATTTTGATTTTTTTGGTGGCTTTTAGTTTTGACATCTAGTGTTAACTCCAATGTCAATCTTGATACTTTAACAAATTTACTTTTCAATGTGTAGCATTATTTTTCCTTAATGTCCTATGTTAATCTTACTTCTAATTCCCAACATCATTTCTTAGATTAATCATCTACACATTAATTGTCCTATGTAGAACTTTCTAGAAGATTTTATAGGTCCCATTACATCATTTCGTCATGATCTACACGATATTTTCAGCTTATAGATAATAGGATACTCCTAAATAGAAAGAGGTTAACTTTTAAAACATTTAATTAACTTTAGCATCTTCTATTAAATTCAATTGTTAATTCTAGTTAGCTCTCTATTTAATCATGATTTTAAAAACCTTTTAAAAACCATAGTTTCCTTGCAAAAAAGATCTTTTCCACTAGAGAATATCAGCTCCTCTAATTTCTATTTCTTTTTCTAACTAACACATTTGTATCCCATTTGTGCTATTCTCCTAACACATGAAGAATCAATTTGAAATTAGGTCAATGCATTGATATGGTCTAATCCTTTCCTCTCATAGCTCTAGAATCTATAGCATCCTTGTTAGATCTACATCAAGCACATGCATCAAAGACAGAATGAGGTTACATAACTCCT
>MNCI01003777.1:4837-41151 GCA_015680685.1 Gnetum montanum
AAAAAAGCATATTTCTGAGCACCAGAGCACTTAGCACTTTGGAGCAGAGATACAGAGAACAGCGCTTTGGCAATCATGGACATCATCACCTTACAACCGAAGCAGAGTACAGTTCGCTTTGAGCACCGATGACAGGAGTAATCCCTCTGCTAAAAAGACTCCATCAATCAGAAATATTTGACTGGTAGACGTCAAAGCTTGGCCCACCTTGCATCTCAGCTTTAGCTCACGAGGTAGATCGGGTTTCTGTTCAGACCGTTTTGCTTATTGTTTTGTGCTTGTTTCATATCCTGTAATCGGGGATTCCCTAGTGTAATTTCTTATACAAGATACACATTTTAAGTCAAAGCGCAGATCTTGAAGCTACGAGCTTCTCTCATGTCAACCTCCTTTCATCGTGTTTAGCATTATCACCATTGCAATCGTTTTCCCCTTGCATTACGGCCCCTCCTCGAATCAAATTGCTTTCTTTTACGCACTTTGCATCGTTTTACTGACCCGTAAGTCCCTGTCTAATCGACAAGACCGTTCAGGGCACCACGGATTCGCTTTCTCCAGCATAGCCCTCGCGTGGATCCGTGGCTAAAACTGTGTACGTCGGAGATTCGGTCGGTATTTTCCAGCTGCCGACGTTTTCTGTCGTTACAGCATCCAACAATGCTTTCATTTTCTCTTCCTTGCTCTAGGGATCATTCATAGTCCATGCAGCATCTTTAATGTGGGCTAAAATGGGAATATCCCATAGACAAGGCATCATGGGAAACATTTGTTTCACATTGATAAACTGGGCAAAAAATTATTTATGCTTGATGTCGAATGCTCTAACTGAATCTTTTAGCTTCTAGTAATCATTCATTCTCTTGGCCAAGTTCACAATGATAGATCTTTGGTTTGTGAATCCTATGCAGAGAACTTCGAGTTTATTGTTTACTATCTCAAGCTTCTACTTGGTGTATTTGTGGTGCTTAAACTCAACCTCATATAGTAAGTACGAGCTAGCCACTTATTTTTCTAATTTGAACCATGGTTGTCCAATAGTCAACATTTCCATGTTTGCATAGCAAAAATTGACCAACTCCATGTATTTTTTCATTTCCTATATTTGTAATTCCTTTAGGTAGATCTCCACTTTGTTGTAGGCATCAATTCCATCAATGATGGGCTACCACACCTCTCTTCCATGTTGGAGCTACTGGAGAGTCTTGATGGCTTTTGCCTTAGCCAATTGAATGTGTTTCTCATTGATCTCCTTTTGCAAGCCAACCTGGTCTCTGTAGTAATTCTTTACTCTTTTAAACTTGATAGCCTCATTTATCCAAATGATGATCTTGATGGTAGATTTCTGGCATAAGGCTTGAACTTCCTCCATAGATAGATTTTGATTCTCTATGGCCAATCTCCTTAACTCAGTGTTCACCTTGGCAAGCTACTCTTGTTGTTGATGAATGAATTTTTGCATTTGTTCTTGTTGGGAATTAACATTATGTAGGCGATAATTTTCTATGGTCAATGCTTTGTTCTCTTGGTGCATCTAAACCAAGTTCTTCTGAACTGAATATGTCTTTGCTTCTGCTATGAATTAGTTGAAGATGGTCATCATCGTTTCCTCCTCAACCTTCTTGAATCGTTCTTGAAGCTATTGGAAAGCTTCATCTCTAGTTATTGTTGGGCTAAGCAGCATGAGGTCAACAAAGTAAACACCCAATTCGGTAACCTCCATGGCCAAGCATTGGTTCTATGCTTGAGCTATTTTAAGTTGCTTCTCAAAAATGATGCACTTGCCCCTTGCTTCTAGTAACTCCAACTAGGTTATAGTGATGTTATCTGGAAGATCAAAGATATCTGGAATTGGTTGCCCAATCCATACCAATTGATCTAGCAATTCTTTGTGTTAAGCTACATTTAATCTCTTGTTGACTATGCCTGAAGACATATGCACATCTTGAAGTGTAGCTACATCGAGTACAAATGTCGTAGGTGCATTAAGTGCTTTAGCAACTCAGTCAGCAACTACTTCAACAACTGTCTCCTACCCTTGGTGTTGCATCACCAATACAATTACCCCCTCATCCTCCTCCAAGTGTAAAAAAAAGGAAGTGGCATTCATAGAAATTTTTGGAAATAGATGATGTTACAATAAGGACACCGTCACCTCTCGAGCATTGGGATTTGATCTCACAAGCAACTGCATTCACTGGGTAGAGAATATCGACCCACCTCTCTCCATCTAACAAATTATTTGAGCCACCTCATTAAGGTGACTCATTGTCGGTTGATATGTAGATGGATCGCCACCACTTGTTCATGCATGCTATTGTTGCTCATGTAAGGGTTGCTCTCAGATTTCCTGCAAGTGCTTAATGGCTACATGAGCCTCCAGCATTATTTCTTGAGTAGGTGGCGGAGGTGGTGACTGCTTCTCCTCTTCTTTCGTGGTGGTAGGTGTCTTTTCTGTCATCATTTCGGACCATGAAACCATAGGAGTATGCCAGACTATATCATTGGCATAGCAAATGATTCTTACCCTTTTACAAACTTTCTTAATGAGGCACGGAAAGGGCAGGGTTTTCCTTCCATATTCATTTTCCTTGAAACATTTCTTGATCTCTAAGTAAATCAATATCTTACTTAGAGCGGCACATGCTTGAGTGAAAAAAGTAGTCATCTTACTAGGCCTCATTATTGGATTGAGGTGATAGGCCGCAATTTTGAAATAGATGCATTCTATTGGTGTGAGCACAACGAACTCCTTATGATCGACCCCATAACACTGTTGGGTCCAATCCTTCTTGGCTTCAAGGCTAACCTGTGTCAACAACTTTGCCAATTATGTTCCTATGTTAAGGAACCCAAGTGCCTATGTGATTGCTTTAGCTGAATAGAACACTTGGATGTCCTTGATCTTAAAGATAGTGCCTGGCCTTTTGTTATTCCAGAAGAGGTATGTCTCTCCCATGTACCACTTCCCATTGGAAGTGATATTTTGCCACATGGAAGATGTTTGTAGTTGTGTCTTAACCTCTACTTGGGCATGCTCCAAAAATGGCCTGAAATTCAGTTCTTGGAGAACTAAGTGTTGGATGTCATGAGGCCTAATGATCTTAAGGCAAGCTTGTGGTAATGTGACTTCAAGCCTTGGTGCTAGTCTTGGTACCTCTCCATGTTGTGATTGTTCTGAGGTTACTTCTGCTTTTGGAATCTACCTAACAAATTCCACTTCGAGCTCCTCTTGAAGAGGTCCCATTGCAAGGGTTGCCATGAGTTCTTCTTGGGCCTGTTTCTAGCCCCTTCTCATTCTTAATCAATTTCCCCTTGGTTGGGATGGTTCTACTTCTTGTGGATGCTTTTCCTTTAGTGCCATCTATGGTCACAACACATCCACGAATTAGTAGATATAATGTAAAACTTTAAATTCTTAAATGCCTTTCCCATTGGTTATACTTTGACTAAGGTTGGACCATGGCAAATTGAATGTTTTATTAATTAATTAATGATTTATTTACTAATTATTTGCTGTACCCACTTCTAGAGCTTGTTGGAAGGGTTTAACTTCTTCTATCTTGATTTTTGACAATTGGGTTCCTAGTTAAACCTTTGTGGGAGTTAGAGAAATGGTGAGAAATATTCTGTCAAAAATGGAACACTTGTGGCCCCCACGACTAAGAGCTTCCCTCAGGTAGCTATAGGATTGAAGAACAGAGTGATTTGAACAAATGGTTAGAAGGTTATGAACTTGGGAAGGTTTTGGGCTCTAAAAATGGCAAAAACTTCCCTTGTGTTATGAAAGAAATTGCAAAAATGGCAAGGTGTTCAGCAGTATTTATAGGATTTTTCTTATGCATCAATGGGGCCTAGTCAATGGGGCCCCATTGATGGGCTTGGCTACATCGACTAGGCCTAGTCGACGCAACTATTGACCACCGTTGACTTTATTTGACTTTTCCAAAACTTCAAAAATACGAGGTTTTGAATGAAATTAGAGTCAAATGGAAGCCAAAAAAGCCACAATTGGAACAAAAATAATAGAAGAGGGAATTGGAGCTTAGAAAATTGAGAAATTGGAGAAAATAATGTAGAGAATGAATGTTATAAGATTGTACGGGAGCACAAAGCAGGATGCACAATGAGGCATGTGAAAGGTATGATTGCAACAATGTCAAGGGTAAGGGCTTAATGTTCCAACCAAAAGAGATGCAAATAGGTCCTCCCCATAGCAGGCACATGCCTTGTTTTCCCTTACATAACTTCAACTAAGGAGCCTGTGGACTCCATAGGTGACTAACGATAAGGAAGTTTAAGAACCCATCCGAAAGGATCTACTAAAGAATTCAAGTGCATCTGACCAAATCAAGGGATTAAAAATATGGTAACTAACAATGACGTGAATTATGAATAGTAGTGATGGATCACAAAGAAGGTGGAATGGATTCCCAAGTTGAGGTCATAAGAAGTCTCTTGTGGATTACATATTTAAAATGACTAAATAAGATCCCTCCTTAGTCTCGACCAAAACGAACCACCTCCAATGACTTCACATCACCATTCTAAGATTGATCCACCTCCTCGAGACATAAGGTTGTTCCCACAAAACAACCATCATTCCAAAAAAAGAAGAAAAGAGAGATAGGAAGTGATAAAGGACCTTAATTTAAAGGGGACCTTTAGACATGGATAACATGTCTTTCTAGTCCCATAACCAATGCTTGTAGCCCATTTATTTGTTTAAGGGATGTCCTTTAAATTCCCATCAAGTTTTTTTTTTTTCAAATTTTTGGATGGGAACCATACCATGCAAAGACTTTATTTGACTTCCTAAAGTGGTTGAGATGGAATGATAAGAAGTTTATGAAAAACACCCAAGCACTCAAGTAAGTAGAATAGTACAAAGAGTATTGAGTTCCCTTGAAGTCACATCCTATTCAAACCTTTGAATCTTTCCCAATTCTAGAAACTACCAAGGTCACTAGTCAATTAAACGTTGACTTAATGGAAGGGGCCCCATACTTCCAAAACAAGGAAAATCATAGATTTAGTGAAATGGGTGGATGTTGGTGAACTCACTACCTATAACCATGAAAAAGAAACTAGGACTGAGTCATCAGTACAAAAATTCAAAAATAGAAACTAAACATCAGCAAACAAACATTAAACATAAATCACCATTAGTAGCAACCATGGCAACCCATGTCCTATTGGCAATAAAGCATATTTTATTAGCAAATATTGAAAATCACACTCAAATAAAGTAAAATATACAAGAAAGTGTAAAATATTTAAGAGGGATTCATGCGTAATAATGATGGTGTAAAACAAATAAAGGTATAAAAATAGGAAAATTTTGAAAATCAAAAAGGTGGAAAAATTAAATAATTTGTAAAATAAAAAATGTTGAAAACAAAAAGTAGAAAAACTAAGGAGCCATATAGATAGTTAGCACATATGGCCATCTCCCCCACAACTAAGTTGGAAGGAGGAGATTCAAAAAATTGAATGTGATTGTCTATCTATTAAGGTATTTGTTACATTGGCTTGCATGGGCTCATGAAAAATTTTTACCTGTTGGATGTTGATCAACTACCTTTTATTAGGGCTCTCAATTTTGTATATGATCATGGCCCCAGAAGGAAAGGTTTCAACGACTATGTAAGGTCCCTTTCACAACATTTGAAACTTTATCTTCTAAGGTACATGTGTGGGGTTCCAGTAGATAACCTTATCGCCTAATTGGAATTTTACTTTTCTTATCCTTAGGTCATGTCATTACTTATTGAATGCCTTGTGCACTTCATTCAAACATAGGACCACCAGGAAGTTTTCATCTATCACATTGAGGTTGATTAGTCTTTCTTTTTTTGCTAGACTCAGGTCAAGATTCAAGTCATAGGCTATTGAGAGTGTATGTAGCTTGGATTGAATCGAGGAGCATTGGAAGTTTTCCATACACTAGCTCGTAGGGAGAGTAGCCAATAGGAAGTTTTCATGTTGAGTGGTAGGCCCATAGAGTATCATTGAGTTTTGTGCTCCAATCTCTCCTATATTTGCTTATGGTCCTTGTTATGATCTTTGTGATCTCCTAGTTAGTTACCTCTACTTGACTGTTGGCTTGGGGATGATAGGGTGTTGTTAGTTTATGTTCAACCCCCAAGCACTGCATTAGCTTTCTAAAAGTGGCACTTGTAAAATGAGTTCCATTGTTAGAAATCAATGTGTGTGGCACCCCAAACCTATTTACAACATATTCTTGTATAAATCAGGTAGCAATGGATGATGTACAATCGATAATGATTGTTTCTTCTACCCATTTGGTGTAGTAGTCAACTACTACTATGATATATTCCTTTCTATTGGACATGGGTGTGATGGGATTCATGAAGTCTATGCCCCAAATATCAAAGGGCTCTAGTGGCTGAATCCACTGTAAAGGATCCTCAATTCGTGTAGTCATCCCACCATCTCATTGGTAGTGTTTACAAGATCGGACAAACTAGTGGACATCTCTGAAGATTGTAGGCTAGTAAAATCCTACCATCAAGATTTTTATGATCATTTTCCTCACTACATAGTGGCCTCCACAAGGGTCTTCATGAGCATCTAGGAGAATATGTAATTGATCCACATCAAGCACACACCAGTGAACCAAGCCATCAATGCACACCTTGTAAAGGTGTTTTTTGATTTCCATGAAGTATTTCACCTAATGAAGAAACTGTTGTTTCTTTCTAAAGTCCAAATCTTGCAGCATCTCATGAGTGAGAAGATAAGTGAGGATGCCATCGTACCATTTTGATTATGTGGGCATTTATTCATTGATTATAGTAGTAAAGAGGAGTTCATTTGGGAATTGATCAGAGATTGGGCTCTCCTATTCTTTGTTATTCCATCTTAATCGAGAGAGGTGGTCAGTGACCACATTCTCAATCCCCTTTCGATCTACCATCATGAGATCGAATTCCTGCAAGATCACGAGCCACCGTATGATATGAAGGCTCACTGTCAGCTTGTTCATCAAGATGCAAATGGCACTATGGTCTATGTGCACAAACACCTTGTAGCCAAGCACATAGTGCCTAAACTTCTTGAGGGAAAACACCACAACCATCAATTCTTTTTTAGTTATGGTGTAATTTAGCTATGCACCCACAATGCTTCAGCTCATGCAGTGGATGTAATATGCACATTTTTTATTGTCCAGCTACGTAAGCACCACTCCCAAAGCATAATTAGATGCATTTGTCATTATGTAAAATGGTTTAGACCAATCTGGTACCCGTAGAATTGGAGTTTCTATGAGTTTTTCCTTTAACTATTAGAATGCATGTTCACACTCCTTGATCTAGATGAATGGAGCATCTTTCATTATAAGCTCGACCAATGGTTTTACAATCTTAGAGGAATTCTCTATAAATTGTTGATAGTAGCCAGTATGTCCAAGGAATGATTTGACATCTTTGACTATCTCTAGTTGATGTGTAATTCTTTGGATGATCCTTATCTTTTCTAGGTCTACCTCAATACCTTCTTGGACCATGAGATGACTCTTTTTCCAATTGATCCATAGATTTGTTTTAACACATCTCTTCAGTACTTGCTCAAGGCGGTCCAAGGCTTGCTCAAATGTAGCTCCATAGGTGGAGAAGTCATCCCACACCACTACCGATCTATTGTTGGAAAATACTAAGGACCGGGTGTTGAAATGTTGTAGGGACATTGCATAGACCAAACGGCATCTTAAAATATGCAAAAGTTCCATAGGGACTCATGAATGTTGTCTTCGCCTAATCTTCTAGCACAATTTGGATTTGGTTATAGCCACTATAACCATCTAAGAAACTATAATAGCAATGCCCAAATATGGTGTCCAACACTTGATCCACAAATGGCAATGGAAAATGATTTTTAAATGTTTCCATGTTCAACAGCCTGAAGTCAATGCAGACCTACCACTTGCCATCTTTCTTTGGTAGAATTACCAGTGTGCTAAACCATTCACTATCCGTGATGGGATAGATGAACCTTGCCTTGAAGAGTTACTCTATTTTCTCCTTGACAATCTGCTTCAATTTGGCTTCATGACTTCCTTCTTGGCTTCATGGCTAGGTTAGTGTAAATGCAATGTTGGCATATCCTTGGATCAATTCCTATCAACTTAGGATATGACCAAGCAAAGGTTGTTGACCATTTGTTAACCACCTTTAACATCTTTTCTTTTTATTCAGGAGCAATTTTGGCATTGATTATGATCAATTTTCCATTATTTAAAAATGCATATTCCCTACTAGCTGATGGTGTTTTCAACTCTAGGGGCTCCTAGCTAAAGTTATTAGGGATTTCCAACTCTCCCCAACATGTATCATCATTTTCATCATCAAAGAGTTGGTGATGAAATTCCTCAAGTTCATCCATGCTTTCAACATAAGCACATGTTAGGCTCTTAGTTGGTTCCATGCATAATGTGCTACTATCTGAGTCAACCATTAGCCACTGGGTGCCCTTCTATTTTGTGGTTGTTACATACAAATACCTTTGAATATTTGTTTCTTATGTACACTGATTACATGCTTTGATGTATGTACTTTTGAGGGACCAAATCTTTTACATGCAATTGCACCCGTTATCATTGTACATGATGCATGGAATATGCTTCTTCTCTAAATTTCCAAATTCATTTTCCTTGGAGATTTCCAAGGAGAGGTCTCTTATGCCCATATGTGCATCAACCATGCCTAACCAAGCCCTTCCCATAATGATGGGGAAGTCACCTTTGCAATTTTCAACCTTGATCATCAGAAAATCAGCAAGATAGGATCACCCACTTACTGTGTCACAATGTCCTCCACTAATCCCAAAGGAACAGTGATTGATTAACTACCAATTTTAGACAGATATTGCTTTTCTTGAGAGGTGGTAGCTTCTAGTCCTTGTACATGTCATGGCAGATCAGATTGAAACCAAAACAAAAATCAAGAAGAGCCTTGCATGACTCATGTCTAGTGATCTGCAAATAAATGAGAGGACTTCCTAGGTTAGATCTTTTCATGGGAAGATTGCCAGCCTTGATCCAATCAGAAACAACATGAGTTAACATCACACTGCGGATCCAAGGTGACGTTTAGTTTGAAGGGCACTCAAAGGTATTTGATGCAGAGGATGAGGGTACTAGAGATGCAGGGCGATTAGTCATACTAGGTTGCGAGGGTTGGAGAGGACTGTTGGATTGAAAGAAGGAATTTTTTCAAGATTGATTGTCTAAACCACTCAACTAGAAAGTCAATTGTGAATGTACTACCCTCATAGCATTTCATTATTGCGGCTATGGAGGAATCTCACCCTACATGGATGAAGCAGGATGTAACTGGGTTGAGGGTGGAGGGATGTGTGCAAAAGGATGCTGTGGGTGGTATGGATATCGATTCTCCCCTAGAGTAGATGGTGAAAGTGTTCGATGGTACTTTGGAGGGTAATAGTGATGCTAAAATGAGGCAGGGCTTGTAGAGCTTCTTGGAGAGAAGGGTTGCTAAACATAGTACCCATATGGATCTAGTTACCTATAAGGATATCGCTGCTTTGGAAGCTGCATTCCCCATCATTGTGGTTGGTGCCATTGTTGGTATTATTCATATGGTTATAGTGGAATTCCACTTGGGTAGTAAGCTTATTGTTGTTAATGGAATTGCCTTAGATTACCTTGAGGATAAGGCAATCGTCTAGGTGCTTGCCTACATGATAGTCAAGGATTCAATGTGTACACCCAAGACTCTTGTAAGTGTGACACCACCATGCAACACCCCTTTGGATGTTCATATTTATAGATGTCACAATTAGCATCATCTTCAAAGTTTGTCTCCATAACTTCCTCAGTAGCAATAACTTTGCCCTTACATCTCTGGTAGGCACGGTCAACTTCTTTTTACTTCTTACGGTTACGATCACTATTTTTCTCTTTGGATTCTTCAGCAATCTTCATAGCAGTTTGAAATTTTTTATTCAAAGAATCCCATAATTTATCAACCTTTGTTAAAATATCATAAATAGATTTTTCAATGGGCAAGGTTTTCTTGTTCATCACTTCATCGAGTGGTGACTCCTCCTCATCACAAAATCGAACCTCTCTTTTCTGAATGGAAGGATCCCTATTATACTCTTCTACATGTTCTCTTTTTCACAACTCACATTCTTTTTTTACTACCTACTCAATCAGCCTTTGGATTTGATGAGCTCTTAATTTAGATATTCTCCCTTAGGCATAAATCCAAAAATTTCTTTTGGTTTCAGCTTTAAAACCATCTATGATGTGGTGAAGTTGCTTCCTTTGAGAATATCCATGGCTAGGGCATCAATGTAAGAGAGAATAATATCTGCCCATGGCAGCATCCAAGGGTTCATGTGTTCCTTTTTTCTAGCCTTGGATTTTCCTTCTTAGGTTGGACACTCTGAAGTATGTCTAATATTTATCATTAAATAGTTTTAACATGGTACTTCATCAGCGAATGGATTTTGGTTCCAAGGATTGGTACCAACTTTCAACTTCCTTGATGAGTGTCATAGGAAAGAGTTTGAGATTTTGCTAGTCATTTTCAATGATCTATAAGGCATAGGCATTGTGGAAAGCTTGTAGATGATTCTGCGGATCAGAATTGCATCCCCCCTTAAATTGTGAGATATTATTTATGTCTAAGCACTTGATCTAATTGTCTTTCATATGCCTAGTTGGAGTCTAACTACCTCTACAATGTTAAGCATACTTTTAGTCACCAACAAATTTTCCTCGTCATGATTGTATTGATTATGTCAATGATGGTTCCTACCACCTCTGTGTTCTTGCTAGCTTTGATGATTATTATCATCTCGTTGATCACCTTCATCATAATTATTCTGATGACGGCTTCTATGAGAACCAGCACATAAAGAGGAATGTTCAGGATCAAATGAAGAGGATGGAAAGGAAGGTGGACCACCACCACCACCACCACAGTGGCCACCATCACTTTTTCACTTATTACAACCTCCATCCTTAAATCCCTTTCCATTGTGATATTTACTCAAGTCCCTACCTTGACTGTTGCTTTTTCTTAAACTTGGTTTATGAATAGTGGATTGTAGGTTTAGGGCCACACTCACATTACCAATAATAGGGGATGAAAAATCTTCATGTTGAGAATTTTCAAAGGGAGGATCCTCATTGTCATCTTGATCTAGTAGTAACAAAGGATTAGTGAAATGTTTCCCCTTCATAGCCTCATGGTGCTTCTCCTAATGTCAATCTCGCTTGCATTATGTTTCAGTGGGATGGTAGACCCAAGTGTCATAACCATTCACAATGTATTCCTCATGAAGATCTAGAATGCCCAACTTCTTAAGAGTTTTAAATAGCATCCTAGGTACAAATCGATCGAGGGCCAAGACAATGTTTCCCTCCATATCACACCATCATAGCTATTCATCTTGATGTAGGATGAAGGTAAAGTCTGATACATACTCATCTGGATGAGTCTATTCCACTTTTCACTCTTGTGGGATCGATGGTTTGACATCTTCATGTCTATGAGAAGAAGAAGACATTTTGCAAAACAAATAAAATTATCAATGTGCTTAGTAGTTATATGTCATGTAAAAGTGATGTTGACCTTGAGTTCATCCAATAATATTCACTAATCCTAGATAGTGCACATTTCAACAAATAAAGTTCTTGGCAACGACTCCAATGGTAAGTAATGAGGTATCCCTATGCCTAACCATATGAATCACAAAGCATTCATGCACAATTCAATCAAATTTCGTGGACTTTATAGTTTCTGGTACACTAGTCTTCTAAGAAGTGAACCTTGCCCTAAGGTCATTTGTTGTCTTCCCAATTATATTTTTGAAGCATAATGATATGGTTAAGAGTAATCGATGCATATTATTTTTATCATTTTATGTTTTATGTTTTATGTTTTTGGGTACTTGAAGAGAGAGAGAGATAGAGTAATTTAATGGTTAATCTAAATTAACTAACTAACTAGTCTCTAACTAATCCTAACATAAGCATTCATTTCCACTTTCCATACACATCTTGAACCCACATATCCACTACTAGGTTACCAAGTGCTACACTACTGAGCACACCAAGCACTAATGTTGCTAGGATTGCCAAACAAATACATGTTACGCTTGAAGCAATCGTACTTATGTATTTAATCTATCTAGCCTATCTCTTTTAATTATCTTAATTAGCTTAATTACTGGAAAATATTGAATAACTAATTGAAAACATTGAATGCATAAATAAAATATTTAATCTATCTAAAATGCTACAAGGTTTATCAGAAAGCTCGTCCTTATTTCCACACACACTGTTGTGCTCAAATACAACAATGCTTGAATAAAGATCTGTACATTCAATGAATCCTGTTGTGGGCACTGGGGAAAATATTCTAACTCTCAAATGAGAGAATTGTATTGCTCCACTACTACTATGATAAGACATGCCATAAATGCAACTAATGAGCTTGTATTTAGAGGCAAACTTAGACCTTGCATCGGTAGGGCATAGTCAACGCATGAAATGATGCATCAATGGAGCATAGTTGATGATGCTTAGTCAACACAACCAACCGTGACTCATAAACAGTGATAGGTTCATATTTTATGTCTTGTTTTGGAGTGGTGATGTTTGTTGAATTTTTCATATGATTAGCAGGCATTATTCTGATGAAGAAGGGTGTTGCACCAAATTGGCCCTATGCTAGATTTGATGTGCTAGTAGGTCTACGAGTTTTACACTTGCACGTGGGAACTATCTTAAAGAAAGAGCGTTTTTGAGTTTGTGGTTGAGATCTACTAGCATTATCATTTTCATGTATGTTCACAGCACAAGTGGCATTTTTCCATTGATGCTATGATGTCAAACCTTCTTGTGTTGTTGGCAATGGCATGTGATGCAGAAAAGTATGAGAATATTGAGGATATGATAGAGGGTAAGAGGCATGAGACGGTGATTCCATAAAAGATGTCATGGGTTAATGATATTTGGAAGAGTGGTAGTAGTAATTTGAGCTAGAGGAAGTTGAACCAGTTGGGAAAATAGGTTGTTGAACTTAATATCTATATGGGTCCGGCTAGCTGTAAGGGTAGTGCCAATTTGATGATGGCCTCCTCTATGCCTATGGGTTTTTCCACTATGCTTGATAGTATTTTTGAGGCTAATAAGAATCCCCACTAGGATAGTACTGTTGGTTGTAGAATTGTCTATCAGTACCTTGTGAAAAAGTTAATTTCCTAAGAATTTACCTTTGTATGAACTTGGGACTCAAAGCAAAAGCCCAATACTCATGTAGACATAACATGACTAAGAAATAGCCCTTTATATGATCATATAGGTAGATGTCACATCCATCATCATATTTTGTGATTGAGTTTATAGCCTCTTCACCTATAACCATTTTTCCTTTTTTCCAATAAGTGTTCCTACCAATTTCTTGGTTCTTTTTCCTCTTCTTGTTTTGATCACTTGATTCTTTTTGTGTTATCCTCTATGCTACAATTTTTACGTAAGTTGTAACTTTGTCATTCATCAACTCCCACATCTTATCTAACCTTACTTCAAGCTTATCGATAGACTTTTATATTTGCAAGGTTTGTTGTAAAATCACCTCATCGAGAGCTACCTCTTTTTCCTAATCATAGATATGAACCCTCTTCTTTTAAAGAGTTGGATCCCAATTATATTCCTCTACATTCACTCATTTACATAGCTCTCCTTCTTCTTTTTCCACCCACTCAATTAGTCTTTGTATCTGATGGGTTTGTAATTCGTATAACTGACCTTGGGCATAAATCTCAAGGGTCTTCCTCATTTAATTATGAAGCCCATCTATGATGTGGAAAATTTTCTATTTTTGAGAGAAAAAATGACTTGGGCATCTATGTAGTAGAGAATAGTATCTATCCAAGGCCACATCCAAGGATTCATGATTTGCTTACTTTCATCCTTGGATTTGTTTTCTTAGGTTGAACACTCTCACATAGGTTTGGTATTTTTCATTGAAGAGCTTTGACATTGTGGACCATCAATGAATGGAATTCAATTCCAACAATCTATACTTTTAGCTTCTTCTATTAGTGTCCTAAAAAAGAGCTTATGCTTTTGCCACCTACATTCAATGTTTTGTAAGGCAAAGGCATCATGGCATGTTGTGAATCAAAATTATAGCCTCCCCTAAATTTAGGAATGTTTTCCATATCAAGCCACTTGATGTGGCTATCACTTTGATGCCTTTGGGGCATTTGAATTATCTTCTTAATCCATGTTATATCCCTAGTAGCCAACAAGGGTTCATTTTCATCAAACATGTTATGGTGATTATCTCTATTTCTATTTATCTAATAGTGATGATATCATCCATGATCACTTTAATGTCTTTGATTTTTCCCTTGGGTTCAATTTCTATTTTCATCTAGGCCCCATAGTGGAGCTCTATCTGTATACCTATGTTCATCTTCGTCAAAACTAGACATTGAAGAGGAAGAGGAAGATGAGGAACTGGGAGAATCACCATGGCTCCTATATCTCTCTCCATGGTCCCTTAATCTATGTTTTCTAGGTTTAGAAGAGGTCCTAGGCCTTGAAGCCCTCCTTATTCTAGGGCTTACTCCATCTCGTCTAGAATTGTCTACACCACTTAACGTAGTCCTTGCATGTAGTAAGGATGGAAATGAGCATATGAAGCCCTTACTTGAGGTTATTCACTTCAATTCTCTTTAGTATAGAATCTATCATTTCTCCTATGAGTGTTTTCATCATACGATGTGTTATGGGTCCTATGTGAAGGAGACATGGTTTTATCATGTGTGACTTAAAATATTAATATTTTCTAAAAGATAAATTGTTAACACTTTTACAATGATTGTCTATAATATAACTAATCTAGATAGCTAGCACCATCCCCAACAACAGCACCAATGATGAGCGACAAGTACCCCCTACATCAAACCATATGAATTATGAGCATTCACATGCAACCTAATCGAATTTCATGGATGGAACGAGTTACGCATCTAAATCATTAAGCATTGATCGTAGTTCACTGTCTTCCCACTTGGACTAGTGGTAGCTTCGTCACGTATGATTTAGTCCAAAGTGAGACGTATGATGGTTGATGTTGTTGTTGCTTTATGCTACTCCTAAAGATAATAAAGAAATTAATTATTTAATCCAATTAACAACATGAAGATAATTGCTAAATTAGCCTATAAGCAATGAGTGTATGTTCTAAGCTTGTCATACATATCTTAAACTCACATATCCACTACTAGGTGATGAGTGGCAAGGTACCCCTACACCCAACCATACAAATCACTAAGGCATTTACACGCAATCCAGTTGAATTTTGTGGACCTATAGTTCTCTAGTGCACTAGTTCCTCTAGGAAGTGAAATGGGTGTTGAGAACATTCATTGTCTTCCCAACTACACTTGTGAAGCTTAAGGGTATGGTTTAAGTGTAATTGCGGTACATGATTTTTCTTATTTTATGTTTTATAAATTTAATTGCCTACAATAAGAATGAAAGGTAGAGTAATTTAAGATCTACTTCATTACTGCCTAGCTAGCCTAACACAAGTAACTGCCCCACTTTCCTAGACACATCTTGAACACATATAGTGCTACTAGGCTACCAAATGTTAAGCATTACTTGGTTACCAAGTACTATATGTATGCTCGAAGTGGTTGTGCTTGTGTTCATTAACAATTAGAAATTAATTGCTTAATTGAAATGGATCAAAGTAAAGTGCATGAAAGTAAAATGCATTAAAGTAAAGTGCATTAAAGAAAACATTAATCTATTCTCAGTGCTACAAGGATTGTCAAAAGAGTTCATTTTTATTCTTATCACATTGCTGTGCTCAGGTACATCAGTGTTCAAACAAAGATTCGTACACACTTAGACTCATGCTGCAGGTACTCAGAAAATATTCTAACTTTGCAGAAAATAAACTGCAAGAGCTTTGCTACTCTGATTAAAAAACTATACCAAAACTGACTAGAAGTTATGAGCCTAAGCACTTTATTTATAGGTTGGCATATATCCCTCGACATCGCATCTTAGCATTGAGTATCCAACGTTAGATACCTGACATCGAAGAAGATGAAAAATGTGATTCATCAATAGGATTACTAAGTGTTATGCTACTGGGCAAACCAAGCAATAAAGTTGCTAGGATTACCAAGAAAATATGTGTTTATGCTTGAAACTAGTTGCACTCATTCTACAAATTGATTAATGTGCATGGAAATGTAAATATTGACTACATACATGAATTTAAAGTGCATTAAAGTAAATTTAATCTAAGTCAAAGTGTTGCAATGAATAGGAATCAATCTTGATCTTATTGTTGTTCATGGAATGTGTCTAGGCACATTGCCACTTGAATAAGATGTCATACAACTAACTCAAATCCACATTGCCGACACTCACTAACTGTTATCTAAGACTACAAAATAAAACTACAAGGGTTCAGCTACTCTATTAATAAAAGAATGCCAAATACATGGTAGGAACATGCATATTTATAGGCGAAAACACACATTGTGTCAACGCGTACACATCAACACATGTGTTGACGAGATCACCTTAACACATATGTGTTAATGGGACTATGTCAATGTGTACCCGTCGATGCAGCTACAATATTGTATCTATGACATCGAAGATGTAATGTAGCATCTATGATGTAGTAGCCAACCGATATGCATCGACAAGGATGCTACAATGCAAATGTAATGTAGCATCTATGACATAGCATCTACGATATCTCAGCCAACTGATGCTTCATCATACCCCCACAACTAAGTAAAAACTCATCCTCGATTTGATATGATAGGACCAAGCTTTCTTTAGAAAAAATTGGGAATGATGGGATTATTTACTAACACTCACTATTAGCTAACTCTAAGTGCCGCATTACAAAATATGCATGATTTCATCTTCTTTGAAGAAGAACAAACTATCTAAGAAGTCATTCTAGATTTTCCTTTAATATTTGTACTATACAATTTGTCTCATGTTGTAACATTCAATATTTATCTAAGAATTCACATTTATGCCATGTTGATTTGTTATTTATGTTAGATTAATATTTAGATATGTTTTTTGCTAAAATTACCTTAGGATGCATTAAGAGCTTTTAGTTAATAAATGAAGAAATAGCCTTTTTAAAGTTAATATACAAACGATACATTATTTTATAAGTAGATATATCTATAATTTAACACATCATAAATATAGTTCAATAGTGTTACCTTACAAATAAGGCAAATATCAATTAGGATAAGTCTCAAAGTATTCATATAGTGGTTTCTACTTTGTTACTAGTGTCTTTCGATTGGATTAGTAGTGATGCTTTTCTTACCATATGAGATTTCTTGGCTGTATCTTTTTACCTCATTATCTCAATTATTGAACAGGTTTAAGGGCAACATATATGCTAAAGTTTTAAAGCGGGTTGACAAAGGTCTCACTTTTCTAGGTTGGATTGTGTTATTGTGTTTTGGAAAGGAGGAGGTGGTGGTGGTGGATGGGGTATGAGATTGTTTGGCTTTATCTTTTTACCTCATTATTTTAGTTGTTAACCAATGTTAAGAGGGGCATATGTGCTAAAGTTTTAAAGTGGGTAGATAGAGTTTGCACTTTTGTAGGTTGGAACATGGTACCATGTTTTGGAAAGGGAAAGGGAGGTTAGACCCCAAAAAATGAACAATAATTTTAAAAATTTAGGGTACATTAGATCACCAACATAGAAGAGAAATGTTGCAACATGGGAAGGAATACAATGTTCTGCTAATACTAATCCTAATCTGAATTACAACTATTTGGTCATATTATCCAATATATATAGCTAACATGATACTTTTATAGAACTTATTCATAATATTCATAATGGTGTCAAATTAACATATCCCTTGGAATTGAACTTGTAACTTGCAAACTACAAGTCACATGCTTTAACCAAGCAATGCCTTATTCATGAATTATGATGGTTAAATACACCTCAGAAGCTACTTTATCTATAGTTTGTCTCTACACTTGCATCATTTGGCTTAGGCTACAAGAAAATTAATGGCTTCATTGAACAAAAAAAAAAGACTTAATCAGTCTTGGAATTACTTGGATGAGATGAAACTTATGTGTTCTTTGTAGAAATTTTGGTAGTGTTGCATTCCTAGACTTTTCAATACTTATGCACAGAAGCACAAGGAATTTACAAATCTTTGGATAGTTTCAAATTATAAAATAGTTTTGTGAATCATTAGCTTGCCTGCTTGTCCTATGGATCATGAAGACATTGTTTAACATTAGTGCAATTAACTTTTTATTCACATCATCATATGTGGATACTAGACCATCCAATGCTTTAATGGTTTTAAAGCTAATTGATGTTAAATTATGTCTAAATTGTAATGATAAGATCAATTATGTCTCAATTGTGATGATAACTTATGATAACTTCAAGCACAACAACAACTCTTGGAGCTGACATTATCTTGGTGCATCCTACTTGACATCTTATTGAAGTCAATTGAAGTCCTTATATTGATTGACCAACTTTTCAAGCTACATAATTCTATAGGATTGGATTAGGCATATTTTGCAAAATGTTTCAAAGGACATAATCTTTATAAATTTAAGTAGGCTTTTAAAGTAATATGTAAGAGGGAGATATTTTGCCAATTGTAATGAGAAATATTTCATGAATGGTAACAAATTGTAATGGGCAAAAATTTTACAACATGTATAGTAGATTGAATCTAAAACCAATTCTCCTCAATATAATGTCCTACCACTAAGTTAGCATTTATGATTGATGAGTGGCGAGGTACCCCTACACTCAACCATACGAAACGAGCGTCGCACGCGTGATCCGGTCGAACTCCGCAGATGGACTAGTTGTGGCACCTAGATAGTTAGTCTTAGGTTGCAATTCGCTGTCTTCCCATCTAGACTAGTTTTGCATATGTCACGTATGGTTTAGTCTAGATGAGGTGTATGATGTGTTCCTAATCTAGTGCTACTCCTGAAGGCAGTGGAAAATAATACTAACTAAGCTAAGCTAAGAGGAAAAGGGTAAGAAAATCTAATCTAGCCTAAGTGCGCCGAGCAACCGATTCCTTGATCAACTGTACACATCTTGGACCTCGTGCACGACTGCCACTGGGACTACCAAGCATAGGCCTAGGTACGCCACTGGGATTACCAAGCGCAGTCCCCAAATACGCCACTGGGTTACCAAACGTAGATCCCCCTAGCTACACCACTGGGCTACCAAGCAGTCACACTTAAATGCTCGTAATCAAGTCGTACTCATTCCACACTACTAAGAGAAAGCAATAAATAACAATAAATAAACTAAGTGAATGCTGCAATGATGAAGTAATCTCGATCTTTATTGCCAGTCATGTGCGTGTCCAAGTACGGCACACTCGAATAAAGACACCGTACAATCACATTCACCACACTGCGGGCAGACACGGGAAAATTCTAACTCTGGAGGGATCAAACTGCCATAGCTTCGCTACCTAAAACTGGGATGGAAATGAGGGAGAGCCGCCTCTTATTTATAGAAATTGCGGTTGACTGCGATATCGCGTACGTGATATCGCGGCCCATGATCCATCGCGACCCATGATACAACGTGGGTACCTTAAAGTGGGTGCCTTATCGTGGATGCCTTAACGCAGCCGCCAGCACTATGTGCAATTCATGTCTCATCAATGATGTAAACCCTTAATTCAGTACATTAATATTTAACTAATGAAAATTAGTGGACTTTCTTAAAAGTTGAAAACAATGAATCAAGGTTTAGACAACTCATGTCATTTTAATCATCTCATCATTTAAAACATTTTCAATCATGTAAGTTTTCAAGGTGTCATAGTATTACCCTTTTCCTTTGGACCTATTATAGTTGGTTTCATTAAGCATAAAATGTATAAAACTATTTTGTAACTTGCATATTGATTAGGATGAAGCTTAAACTTGGTAGGATAGCTTTTGTATCACAAGGTTATGAGTAAGCAAGGGTAATAGTTTATCTCAATCCTAATCTAATGTCAAAGTTAAAATTTATATAATATAATTTTTTTAATAATGAGTTTGGATGTTATGAAATCATATTTGGACCCTAGGTCACAGGTTTAATTCTACTAGGTAGCATTGAGTTATAAATTTAAAAAAGAAATCAAAAAAGAAATTTGGAAACTAATTTGACAGATCCAAGGGATCTCAATGAACATAAGTAAAAATTCCAATTTCAATTTTATTTAAACAATACTATACCTTTGATTCCTAGCTCACAAGTTTGCTAGGAAATTAACTTTATCATCTTTAGGTTCAACCTTTGTATGCGTATTATGTGACCAAAAAAGTTTTTAAATCACTTTATCTAAATCTATCCACTAGCCCAATATTTCCTTCTATAGATCTTAAACCGCATATTTGAACTTCTTTTCTACCTACTTAATTAGTTTACTGAGGAACTAAGACATTATGATTTATGTACATTAGAATTCCTAACGTTGATAATCTTTCTTTAGTTACAAGATGATATCCCTTGGTTAATGTTCTTTGTAGATGATATTGTATTAATGGTTTAATTTAGGGAAGCCCTTGTTGCAAAAAATGAAGACTTGGAGAAGTAAAACAGATCATCACCCAAAGCCACAATGCTCATCCTGCAAAGCGAGATCTAGGAGGGTTGGTAAATGAGCAAAAAACTAACCTCCTTAAGTGGTTGTGGCCAAGCTCGAACATAGGTCTTCAACTTAAGAAAGAAGTACCTTACCATTACTCCAAATGATGGTCCCTACTTGGAGAAATACCTTAAAATAGGAAAGGCTAAGAATTAGTAAAAGTAAAATGAATAACTTGAAGTGTATTTTTAGTAGTAAAAACAAAAACAAAGGCATCTAGATTAGAATTCAAAACTAAGTTACTCAAATTAAGAAATTCAAATACTCAATTGTTCAAATGGATGGTGAGATCAACATTTAGAATTGAAGATGAATGAAATGGCAAGAGACTAGTGGTGTGCTTTGTAATAGAAGAATCCCTACTAGGTTGAAGGAAAAGCACCACTAAACTTGTATCAATCCTATTAGGTTGAGGGGAAAGTCCTTCAAAACTTTTATCAAATCTATGATCTTTCATGTTTAGGATATTGGCTTCTTAAAAAAATGTGCCATAGATGGGTATCACTGGGAATGATCAAACCAACTCTTCTCTTATTAAGAGAAATTTCGAGATAGCACTTAAAGGTAAGAAGGAAAGTTGTTTTAGATGGTTTGGTCATGTGCTAAGAAGACCATATCAAACACTTGTTAGAAGAGGTCAGTTTACTAAGGAAAACAACAAAGACAAACCAAAACATACTTGATTTACATGTACAAAGAAAGATATCTAAGATTTAGGTACTTAACGAGGTTGGTTCTTCAAAGAAATCAATGGGGAAAAATAATTGACAGCCAATTCCACATAGTCATGATAACAATTATAAGGATGAGTTGAGCAAGTTGTTTAAAGCCTATTCCAAGATGACATTACATAGTTCGATGTTAGTTGCTAGAACACAAGATGTTTTAGCCTTTGCCCACCTGCTCAATGCCTTTGTGTAAATTAATTTTATTTGAGCATATGCTAATATGCATTCTTTTATGTATTTTGTGTTAATAGAGCATTTGGTTTGTCCACTCTAGCTACTCATTCACATGATCTTTTTAAATGGTACTTATCTCTAATGAAATGAAGGTAGAATACTTGCTCCCAATTCACTATCTTTTAAAGTGAATATGCCCATAATGGACAAGCCATCCTTAATACGGATGCATGGGAATTCGCTAACATTTTTGTTCTTGTAATGTGTTAAGTTGATTACCTGAGGTACATCCCAATTACATGAGCTACATCCTAAGCTATTTCAATTAGAATTTTATCTCACTAGATTTGATTTTGAAAGTATAGCCTGGGATGATTTGATTTGAACTTTCAAATCAAGAATCTTAATGCTAACACATTATAAGTATAGCCTGGAACTTTCAAATCAAGAATCTTAATGCTAACACATTATTAACTCCCTACATCTGATAGCTATCCTCTAGAAATGATGATGGCCGTAAATCTCGCACCCCAATGATGATGGCCGTAAATCTCGCACCCGTTTTTATTAACTTCGTTTTTATTAACTTGGGATTCCTGTGTTGCCTATTTTCCATACTCATCCAAACTAATGCCCCAACTTAGACTCTAAGTGACTCCCCCAACTTACCAGTGATAGCTGTACATTGTTATCGTACTCTTACTGTGAGAATTGCTCTAAGCCGAGCTCTTATTCTCCGAGGGATGCCCTGCATAACTAAGAATGCTCCTTACTAAAAGGCTGTCATAGTTGCAAGTTTTTTGTGCAAGTTTTCATTGAAACAATAGCTGCATTTAAGAATTCACGGTTTAAATATGACTTCGATGTATGGCTCTCACCAGTGACATAGCATTTCAATTTAACATCATCGGCCTGCAACTTCAGAGGTTAACAAAATGGTACAAATGTATCTTAAAGATACATAGAGCCAAAATTCATGCTCAAGTTAACAAGACAGTTTTTCAGGATCTCTGGTTTTCACCGAGACGTGAATAGAGAAATAAAAATAAACATGCTTTAAATCTGAGATGTATAATGATTGTGCCAGCCCTGTAAAAAGATTTCCTTAACGTCGGAGATCACATTCTGAGATTGAATTTTCACCAAAAGAAAAAAGATCCAAATGCATTCTTAGCTATATATAAAGCCTAAATTTATGCTGAAGCTAACAGGATATGCTTTGTCAGGATTTCTGGTTTTCATCAAGACATAAATAGAGAAATAAAGATAAACATGTTTTAAGTCTAAGAGACGCATGAAATTATTGTGACAGCCCTGTAAAAAAAACATTTGCTTAGGGTAGGAGATACCATTCTGAGATTGAATTTTCACAGAACAAAGTCACAAAATGATCAAATAGTTTTTATGCTTTACAAGGTGCAGATGGATGAGGGAGCTAGCTGAGAGAGCAGCTTATTTATTAGAAAAAGGGATAGCATGCTCAGGAAAATCATATCAAAAGATTTCAAGTGTCATCCAAAACACTTTACTGAGAAGCCAAAATTATATTAACTAGCAGTATTCATAAGCATACAAAGCAGATTCAATATAATATATATGACCAATACCTCATTTGTCGTTCATGAGTCAAAATAAGATGCATCCTGAATCTCTTCAGGGTGAAGGAGATTCACTACTGGACCTCCCATTCCAAACTGAACTCCACTTACCAACCCGTCCCTTAAAAGCACTTAAGGCCACAAAAACCGAAAATGGAATGCGAGGTCCTACGCCTGAAACATTTTTTACAGAAGACTATCAGTCTTAGCAGGAAGTCTCCTAAAGTAGTTTACGGGTACGGATGGAAGCTTTTGGCGGAATCTAGGATGTCGCATTTGATACAGGCCCAACAGCACAACTACTATTTCCAGAGGTGTAACATACAGAACCAAAGCAGCCATGAGACAGAAAGTGATGAAAATTGTAGTGGCCCGGGGATCCCTCCAGCTTAAGAGATTCTGCAATCTCTCACCCTGTGTAGCCATGTCGCCAACAACTGTCTGGATCCTGCCTGCAACGCTTCTCAAACGGTCATACCTCATTCTAACAACATCGGAATTCTTTGTAGTGGGGAATGTGTCAAACTCCTCATCAAGTTCATCTATAGTCACAGCCTCTGCATGAGATAGACGGGTATCCATGTGTGGTGGGCGTCTAGGTCTGAATCTGAAGTTCCAGACTCCGATCAGGAACATGTAGAGAAAAATTGTAGGCAGGATCATCTGTGGGTAGCAAACCAGAATCAGGAACAGCATGTGGAACAGCACTGTGGTCACAGAGTTTGTCCAATTGCAGATATCATTGAACCATCTTCCCACAGCAATAATTGGGGAAAGCACACCCGTTATGCGGAAGAAATTTGCTTTGCTTCTCCTCATGCTCCACATGTGTGAATCCACATCCACCATGTATTCCACCACTTCCCTTTTCAGAGGTGGCTCGGCCCTGCTCAGCCGAGCAGCAACTATGCCGATGGCTTGGTATCTGAGAGTGTCAAGTTGTGTCACTGTAAATGGATGAGTGTAATGCATCTTGGGTAGCAGAGGCTTGGCATAAACGTGCATCATGTTCATAACAGATGTGCATGAAAATCTCACAGCCAGTTGAAGCTCCCCCATCTTTTTCACCCCATTTGGCTGCAGAACCAACAGAGGATACGAATGAGTGTATACCCTCTCAGTTTCCAGTGTTGAAAGCCTAATCCGCACTTTCCCAATCTTGTTATCCTTGGCCACTGCTGCTTTCTCACCATTCTCAGGATGGTTGTTATCAAACACTCCAATTGTGATGACTGTGCAAGGATCATATACATCCCAGGTATACTGCTCGTTCCATCTGGGATTAGCACTGTCTATGACTGTTCTTGTTCTAACCCATTTCTGTACATACTTTGCAACACAGTAGGCATCAGTGCTCCCTTTGCCTTCCTTGGTGGCCTTCATAGGAAGCAGCCCAGTGGCGCTCAGGACGCCAACTTCCAGAACACCGATGGGGCTTTTCCATAGCTGTTTTGAAGTGGGCCTCAGATCACTACTGTAATGTGTGGATTCATCAAGAACATGATACCCACCTTCCAGGATGAGTCTCACATGAATCTTGCTGGAAAACTTCACCTCCTTCTTCTCACCCTCCACTATTATGTGCTTCTCAAGGGGGTACCATCTGGGCGGAACAGCTTTGCTATCCAGACGTTTTTGAATGCTAGATAAGGGGACAAACGCTTTTCCCAGGACCTCATCCTTGTTTGGTCCCATCCTGTCCTCAACAGAGAGAACCAGGTGCTCCTCAAATGGCTCTGCAGCCACAAAAAGAAATTCTTCGTTCCAAACATGGCCGACTCCCCTGGCAGTGGTTGCTTTTGTCTTGTACATCTGGTTTCCCAGGTTCACTCTCACGCTAGCGTCAGGGATCCTCCCTTTCTCACTAGGAACCAAATCCTGAGCTTCAATAATGTTAACTCTTAAGTACCACAGTCTAGGGGAGAGGTATACCTTCGATCTGAGAGTAGCAAGACGTTCTGGGTGCACTGAAGCAGCATCAGAATGCCATGCCTCTGGGAAAGCTTCATCTGCCTGGGTTCCCTTCCATACTGCCAGCATGAGCTCGCCCTTAACCTTCTGCTCTGATTTCTTGTCCTCCAATCTATACCACTGAGGGGCCAAGGGACTATCAGGGGGTACTCGGACTGGAATATCATGGATCTCAAATATCACACGTCCAATGAAGTCATCTTTAACAACATCCTTGTCCATGACAGTTACTTCAAGGAACGAAGCCTGGAGCCTGTCCTGAGAGAATGCAAAAACCTGGTTCCATTCTGGCTTTGATGTTTTTTCAAAGTGCTTGGTTTTGCCTTTATAATTGCCCATTTTGACCTCCACATAGGGATCACATTTCCCACTGATATCCATGGTGGGCAGGTCCCTGGCTTTCACTACTCGAACATACAGATACGTCATCTGCTCAACGAGATCATAAGTGCTGGTTAGCCTGTCGCCACGGATACCCAGCGAGGCCAACTGGGGACTGGTATCCCTCAAGCTATAATCCATGGATTGAGGAGGAGGTCCGTGCATGTGAACCACTTTCACGTCGGCAGGCCTCTTCTCCTCTGTCTTTGAGCCTTGTTTAGGGGTTTGCTGGTGATGCTGGTAACGGATAGTCTCTACAACCTCATCTAGAGGTCCTTTCTCCTTGAAAATTTTCTCCTCTTTCACAGGAACAGCAGGATCTGCAACAGGAGGAGGAGCAGAAACAAAAACAGGAGCAGGAGCAGCAGCAGCTGCCGCTGAAAACCCACCACCACCACCACCGTTTTCCTCTATGAAATACACTCTCAGACCTACGTCTCCTTTGATGTTTGAGAAAATACCCCTCTTCTCCAGAGGATAGTGCTGCACAATTGCTTCTTCCTGCCTCACAATGCTGCTCCCGTAGATCCTGACCCTGCCCAAGAAGTTGCGCGTGTGTGCAGCTCTGTTCTCGTGGTATATATTCACATCCACAGTTTCAAACGGCAGATTGTTGGGGTCTGGAACAGTGAAGGAGAGTTTCTCATTCCAGACTGGGCTCAGATCCTTTTCCTTTGTGGAGGTACGGAATCTTTGGTTACCATACACAACCTCTGCATAGGCGCTAGATGAGCCGTGCCCATCTTTGGGCATCAAATTGAAGGCAGAAACAATCTCTACGACTAATTTGAGTTTGCTCATTGAGCTATTTTCCTGAAAATCTTACAGTAAAATGCTATTCCTGAAAATTTTACAGTGAAGTACTTTTACAAATCAGCAAATCAGCCGCTGGCTTACAGATATGGGGTCAACGTATTTGCCGATGCACCGGACCGGATCAATGCAAATCTAATGATTATTCCGCTTTTTCAAATCCCAGCTCGGTAAAATCCCCCTGCATGCATTTTGCTAGCAGCTCTGCAAAAGCTACCTGCAGAAATCATTCATGTTACCAACGCAATCATGGCTCAGACAGAAACCAAACAAGAAGGGGAAAATCCCTGCGCTTTGCCAGTGTGTACCGAAAAAAAAGCTAATACTGTGAATTACACGCAGGGTGGGGAACAATGGATCCAGAAAGCCAAAGCACCCGATAAAACATATATCACGAATCACCAGAGCTACATACCGTGCAAAGAATTCATAGTCACAGGAGCAAATGATTCATGGCCTGCACATTCTAACAGAGCAAATGATTCATATCTTGCAGAGAGCCTAAGCGAATTGTATGGCAACACAGGCTACCGAACGAGAAAAGCCCTGAATACACCGACAACGCTTACAGCATCCAAACGAGGTCAACTTGAGAACAAGGAAGCTTCAACAACTACTCCCATGAAGGACAAAAAGACAAATCTCCGACCTACGGTTTTAAGATATGCCTATCGAAACCGATGGCATTCATTGGGCCAAGAGCATTAATGGGCAAAAACCAAACACCAAACCTCTCCAAAATATGAATCCAGCAGCGTCCGCCCAAAAACTCCCTTGTATCCAAAGGCACACCACCAAACTCTTGGATCAAAACTTTGAAACAAACAAAGTACAGACACGATCCATCACACACAGAAACCCGTCAAAAACTTTGAAACGCACACCGGCCACGATTCATCAGACGCACAGGCCCAAGCCCAAGACCGAAAAAACAAAATCAGGCAGGAAAACCAGAGAAGAAGAGCATGAAAGGATGCACAGCCCAGAAGAACGAACCTGGCAAGGATCTCAGATCTCTACGCAGACTTCCGCTGGATAGATTTGAATAGACGAGTCGGAGCCGTGAAAGGGCAAATGAATTCCGCAGAAACGCAGACGAAGATGGGAGGAAAAGGGAAATGGCATGTGTTCTTGGTCTTTGTCTGCTCTATTTACTTGTGAAAGCACAGAAAGATGCTCCGAGCTTAGTAAACGACGTGGGACTGGACGAAATTGTCGTACTCGGCCGATGCAACGCCACCACCCCCGGACGAAAACAGTGAAAAACTGCATAAGCAGCAGCTGCTGCTGCTCCTGCATCCTTCCATTAAAACGCGTCAGGCTAAATGAATAAACAAGAAAAAAAAAGAACCAGAACAGAAAACGAAAAACAAGTTGCAGCAGGCATCGACGATTGGATTCGTCTACTCAAGCTGAAAGGAAAAAACAATCCCATATATGCAGAAGCACAGAAAAACTAATCCCAGGTGACGATTGAATCGTACCGAAGATCAAAATCAGGGGGAAAATGCCCCCCGCCGCTGTTGCCGTTTGACCGTTACTGTTAAAAATTCAAAAAATGGGCCAAAGAACAATGCATAAACAAACCGCCTCATTCCAAGAAACTGTCCCTAGACTAACATTTTTGCCATGCAGCCGAGGTGCCAAGAGCTGTACCGCAGGTGACGTGGATTTATTTTTGAATTTCTCGGTCATTGAGCTTAATCGGACATTTCATTCAGATAAATGTTAAAGGTCATCTTAAATGTGGTAACATTTTTGTTTCTCGATCCATAAGACTTAGGTTAAAGGTCATCTTTATGGTAACATTTTTGTTTCTCAACTCATAAGACTTAGGTTAAAGATCATCTTCAACTGTGGTAATATTTTGTTTCTCAACTCATAAGACTTAGGTTCGAGCCTCAATAGAGTTGTTTAAAAGAGACTAGACTTTCATTCATCTACCTATCTATTCCTGCAGAGATGAGCATTAAACCTCTATATGATGATCCTTGAGTTTAACCAACATTTCATCTAGATATGTGTCTAGATATGTGTCAATCATTGTAAGAACCATGCAACCGTAATAACATACTTGTTTCTCAAGTCATAAAACCTTTCTAACCTTTAACATACTTGTTTCTCAAGTCATAAAACCTTTCTAACCTTTAACGCAACTATTCAAAAGAGGTTCCGGGAACTTTCGTTCATCCACTCACTCTACCATGGCCGGATGACATTGAACCTCTACATAAATTTAAGCGGACATTTCATCTAGAGACATGTAAGTCGTCCCAAAGGCGTATGCAACCATAATAACATTCTCATTTCTCAGATCATAAGACGCTGGTTCGAACCAAGATGCACTCACCTAACAAAAGAAGTTACCCTTGTGGACAAGATGAGTACGGACGCTAAAATGCAGTCCGGGTAATCAGGGGTTTTGAGGTGCATTGGTGGGCCCACATTTGAGGTGTGTTGGTGGGGCCCACCGCTGAAAAGGAATAGGAACCGACGCTGGGAACCGATTTCTGAGGTCCATCCTTGGGAAAAAGCCGCAAAAAACTCCCACGGCTTTTCATTTTCCCCTTCCGCCAGCGACCTATGCACGTTCCCAAGCCTTCTATTCTTTGTGGGTTGATGATGTGCATTTTGTGGGCTGACCCGTCACTTTTGAATCTTGACCTGCAAATTGTGGTCCTTTTCCCTGTTTTTTAAGGCACTGTGCAGTTTTCCCGAGTGTCAGTCTGGCAACGCCTTTGATTTGGCTTTTCCTGGCTTCAACGGATTCTGAGAAGCCGAGAAGATCCAGCTTTTTTTGGTTCTCCTCTTTTGCCTTCCCGGTTCATTTTTTGGAATTTGCAAAATACAGTTGGCTTTATTTTTGCTTGCAATTCTTTTCCGGAATCAAGGGAATTCATGGACGTTGTTTATGCATCCACCCACCACGGTAACGCAGAAGCCTCGTGGATCTGGTCAGCGTTGCCGCTAGCCCTGGTTTCTGGAAAGATTGAACATTTCGGAAAATGGGATGGCTTTCAATTTTATTGCTTTCTTTTGCTCTCGGATTGCTCGCTCAAACAGCACAGGAATATTCCTTCCATGCGTGGTTTTATGTTTATTAATCTGGTTTCGCATGTTTCGGGGGCGTTTATTTTTGTGGTATTTTCTTTTTGGCGTGTGTAGCAACGGACACGCCAGGATCCATGGAACAAGCCTTGGGTTTATCTCCAATTCTCCATCCACCCCCACACGGCATTCCTTCAATTCGTTCGTTGCTAATCTGCGTCAGTAACTATCAAGAATTCTGGACACTTGATTAAGACTTTGGAAATCAGATGCGCGTTGCAATCAGTCAATAATGGAGACCCACTTTCGCGTCTTTGGGCACCTGTGTAGAGTCCTACTGTCCCAGGATTCCTTGTTGATAACCATAACTGTATGTTTTTCACCTGTAGATTTTGCTTCTTGTTGGTAGGTTTACTTCAGTTACTCTCACGTCTAGAAACTGGCTCGTTCCGGCATTTACTTGCTTGCCACGTAAAGCAAAGAGATTTCCACGGCTATGGATTTTAGGATCTTGTGTTTTTCAGGAAAATAGATTTTAGACTGGGGGCTTCTGTTCAGCAGCCCGGGCGGCCCCATTGTACCAATCAGCGTGCGAATGTGTTGTAAAGGTTTTGTCTTAATAGAAGATATTTGGATAAACTCGTCTGCTGCAACCACAGGAACCCAAATTTCTTGATTTCTTCTTCTGCAGACCTTGACGTGGTGTGGTGTGGTGTGGTATGACAGGAAAGGCAATACGGTGCCACAAACTTTTATTATTATTTTGTTTTTCTGGGAAATGGGGATAAGTTTGGGACGAGACCGGGCAAAACAGTCAATTGACGACGAGTGGAACATGCACGGAATCACAGATACCCATCTGCCTTGCGTCAGAAAGTTCCATTTTTCTTCTCAGTTCTTTGTTTGTTTCATCCTTAAAATATTTACCCAATAAATGCCCTAAACAATTCTCATCAGAACTGTGCAGCGGTACCCACCAGAAAACAACCCAACCTAGTACTTTTACGTAGGACGTATTTAAAGGTTAACGATAAAAGTGTTTTAACTATATATATATATATATAGGTTGCTGATATTTTCTGGGTTTTGCATGCTTCTTTCTGCTACACATTTTGGTGGCCCAATGGCAAAATCCAAAGATTCCATGTCAAGCATAATGCAGCAAGATGGCCTGTTACGGGCTGTGTCTCTCGTCCTTTTCTAACCCATTATTCCCATTTTCTTATACGGGGATTCTACATGTGGGCTGTGCCCCACAAATAATTTAGCATTCCATAATTTTCAACCGAATACATTGAATTCCTTTCTTTGTATTTAGGGAACCAAAAAATAATGTGAGCTAGAACGTGTTTGGCAATTCCGGCTTTTGTCTCGTGCCTTTGTCGTTAAACATCAAAGGAAGTGGGGTTCATGATGAAATTCTTGAAGTTAAAACAAAAAAGGTTGTGAAAGGAGCCGAACGACATTGCAGAAATGGATGGCTGCATCATCGCTTTATCTTGGCCTTTTGAAATCCATGAATGGTTGCTTTTATATTTGCTCAGGTTTCCACTCCTCCAATCCACGACATCATTTTTGTTTTTATTTGGATTTCATCATGATTACGGTTCCCTGTTCTTTTATTCCGTTTTTTTTTTTTTGCCCTTTTGCCCGTAACTGGACCTTTTCGAAAGGCAATCGGCTTTTGCATTTTGTATTGCAAGAAACAATGATGATTCCACCAACCTAATTGTAACGTTAACATTTAAAAAGCTTTCTGCTTTTCCATGAAACTCAGAGCAGGCAGAATCAAACATATTAATCATGGTGCTGCTGCCCACTTTATTGGGAAGTGCCGTTTTGAAATTTGGATGCAAAAGTTGCAACGTCTAAGGAGTAACAAATGCAAAGACAGTTTTGGAAGTAATTTCACGCAATATATTTTTGGGTGGCAGGATTCACCTGTTTAGAAATTCAATGGTTCGATGCCCAAAATAAACAGACGCTCAATTGTTATAAGGTGGCCTTAAAGCAACAACTTCAGTTAAACAATTTAAGGTGAGCGGTTATAAATTTTTGATTTCAATATATTAACAAAAGCTAAGTGCACTTCAAATTCAATCACTTGAAAAATATATATATTTTTGAGCCTATCGTGTTTTAGTTTGACCTGGGCTAAATGCAAAAGGTGTTTTAAGTGGAGTGGGGTGTTTGAAGAGGCCCCCTACCTAAGACTGCCACTAAAATTTCCACCGACGTATAAGAATTTTGTGGGTGGTGGACGCGCAGGTCCATAACATTCAAACACAATGACCGACTTTCACACAAAACACGTGAGCAATGACGCAGCCACCTACTCATGGTTTCTTAGCAAAAGCTTGAAAGCAGCAACTCCTAAATAGAATATTTAATTTAAACGTAGAAGTCATGAAAATGCATTATGGCAAGGCGGAACCTCGTTGAGAAAGCAAATTCCATACGTAAAGACGGGATTTTCATGACAATTATTAAATTGGGCATGGGATTCAATCGTCCACCACGTGCTTCCTGGGCCACCATGTGGTCTTATTTTTAACTTGCAAATGTTGCTTTCAAACATTGTTGTTAGGATTTGTACTCTACCAAAATGTTTTTGATAAACTTAAGACTTTCTTAACTCCAACATGGGTAGTGTAAGCAAGAAAACAATGCTTGGTTGATTTATTTGTCAATGAGAAGTGGTTTAATAGGTTAATTAATGCTATTTATTTTCTCTAATCCATGAAAAATTAATTGTAATTGAGGATGAATCTAGTATGATTCGAAACATATGTAAAGAAAAAAAATATGCAAAGCTATTAATGATACAATGATATGCAGTTACACCATTTAGAGTACATTTAATTGAAAAGGTTGGCTCTATCTCAAATAAAAATTTGAAAATGTCATGATAAGGAGGGAGAAAAAACCATTGTAGCAATTGAATATTTGAAACAATGTAGATCATGTAACATCATTCTAATTTTTCTTTTATAAAATGTTCGTCTTGAAATCCTAGAGCTATGGCTTAATACCAATATGCGTTAACTAATAATGTACTACAATTGGTTGAAACTAATAATGTAAATCCCATTGTTAGTAACATAACAATGTCTCAAGGAGAAATGATAGAAGATCTAGGAGTAGGCAGCTCAAGGGTGCAGAAGGGTTTTGGTGAAGTGGTAGATGGGCACAAGCAGAATCAGGATGATGGCTTGTTTGGGGTTGTAGGATGCTCATAGGGCAAATCAGGCAATGTGGCAAACAACGCAAGTGATAATAATGGTTTAGTCTCAAATCATATCTCATTTATGAATACACTTTGAGGAAAATCCTAGTTCAAGCAAAATCAAGAAGAGGGTTGCAAAGAAGAGGATTTTTCTAGCTTTGAGAGTCCAAACAACCATGGAGTTTTTATCTCGAAAAGAGTGCTTGAGACACAACAACAACACTTTTAATGGACACTTGTCGATACCTTCAATCATAGGGCTCTTTCCCATAACGAGTTGTAGGCATGGGTTGCTAAGGCCTAGTTAGGGATCATGGTACAAGTTATTCCTTTGCAAGGGAATACAGTGCTACTAATTTTTGCAAAGGAAAAAGATATGAAGGTAGTGAGGTTGACAATGGCTTAGAGGATTGGCTGGCTCATCATGCGGGTTGAAAAATGGATTCCTAAGCATTTGTCATCGCAAAAAGAGATTGATGATAAGATTTGAACCAAAAGGTGGTTAGTTGTGTGGATGTGCCTCCTTGGACTCTTGATTGAATTTTGGTTAGAGTAGATTTTACAAAAAGATGATGACATCTTTGGAGAACTTTTAATGATTGATCCACACATATCTTCTAGGATTCTTGGTGCAATGGCATAAATTTGTGTCCAAATGCAAGAGGATACAAAGGTCCTACTGCAAATTATCTTGCAAGGGCTTCATTGATGCTTTTTCCAGCTAATATTTTATGATAATTTCCCAAATATATGCAAGATCTATGCTAAGCGAGGACACATCTCAACTCAATGCTCATAAAACTTGTGGACTAGGAAATCAATGTAGGATAGGGAGAAGGCATGAATTCCACCTAGGCCAAAGACAGGCCCAAATGTTATAGATGCTGAAAGAGCCCTCGTGGACACGTGCATTGACAATGGTAGACAACAAGAGCCAAGCCAATCTCTACAAGGTACAACTCTGGTCCAAGAAGGATCGGTGGACACATCAAGGCTAGTGGTGGAGCATCTGGCCTCTTTTTAGTAGGCTAGAGGGAATGATAAGGAAAAAGCCAAGGATGATGACTCGAAGGGCTACCAGTTGATCATCCAGAAAAAGAAAAACTTAAGTGTTACAAGAGGTTATTAATGACAAACACAATAAAAATCAAACTAGGATGATGGAGAGACATATCAAGGCCTACAAAAGTGTTAATGCCAGAGTTCATTCATATTTTAGGCATACTCAAAAAGTAATGGCCAAAAACTCTTACTCATGGATGATCCACAAGGAGAAGGATGATGGCATTGAGTATTGATGAGTCGCGATATCGCGTTCGCCCCTGTGATATCGCGTACGTGATATCGCAGCCTGTCGCAATGCCTATAAATAAGAGGCTGATTTCCCTGTTTTAGGCATCTAGAGTTAGACCCTTAGCCAAACTATAGTAGTTTTACCATTCCAGAGTTAGAATAATTTCCATGTGCCCGCAGTAGGAGTCTTAAAGTGAATGGATCTTTATCTGAGCAAATTGTACCTGAGCACACATTTTTGTATAGCAATAAAGATGAACTTTCTGATAAACCTTACAGCATATGGACTAAGCTAAATAGGATTTAATTATTGTTAAAAGTTTAAATGCTTTCCTAGATAATTAATCTCTCTCAACCCTTGACTCTCCTAGTTAAGTGCATTCGGTACGACCGCTTCGAGCACGTGTGTAATGCTTGGTAACCCAGTAATGAGTAGCGTTTGGTAATCCCAGTAGCGTTGCACTAGTTCAAGGTGTGTGCGGCAAGTGGGAACAGATACTGATGCTAGGATAATTAAATTTAGTTAGTGAATAGTTAATGAAAACTAGTTACTTAGTTCTCTTCACCTTCCCTCATTAGCATAAGACATTAAAAAGATAAAAAGATATAAAAATCACATACCTCAAACTTACTTAACCATACAACCGTGACAATACAAGTAAGTTTGGGAGGATAATGATTGATTAACCTTAAGTGTTCCATTAGGCACGTAAGCACTTAGTCCTTGGAGTTCGACCAGATTGCTCATGAGACACTCGTATTTGTATGGTTGAGTGTAGGGGTACCTCGCCACTCATCATTGGTGCCGTTGCCGAGGACTTAGTTGTTTGTGTGCTACATAAAACATAGGAGATCATTCATATCATTGGGACACTTAAACGAATCCTTAAGGTTGATCAAAAGAAAAATAAGATAACGATAAATAACACACCGAACAAGACAAAAATGTCTTCTTCTTCGCACAAAAGCACTTCACTGCCTAGGAACAACACTAGAGACAGTCGGCGACACAACACACATAACCAAAATCCGCCATTTCCTCAACAATTCCATGTGGTATATATTCATCATGATGAGTATATACTCGACTTTACCTTTATTCTTCATCAAGATGAACAACTGAGTTGGAGAGACTTGGAGGGTAACATAGTGTTGCCTCCAGACCGAGTAGTCCCTAACATGCTCCTTCATGTTCTTGCACGAATAGGCATGTCACAATTGTATGCAAAGTATGTTGCATGTGATTACGACACAAGGGACTACCATCCCACAGAAGCGCAACGTCAACAGGACTTGCGATAGGAGAGTTACCACACATCTTTGACAAGCAAAGGACCCCATAATGCTCCACCCGTCTTAAGAGAAATTGAGGGTGGTGAACCTATTTCAATAGGTTCTTCACGAAATAGTGTTCCCCCTCCTAACGATGGTAAGGAGGTGGTGTATCAGAACCTTCACTCCACGATTCACAACCCTGGTTCTGATCCCCATGACCACCAAGTGTTCAACGAGGGAACACAAACATATGATAAGGGTAGGCATTCTGATTGTTATCACGATCGGAGCTAGGAGCACCGAAGAGAAGGTAGGAAACATCGTCATGGCAATGGTTCTCCTTCTTCTTCACCTTCATCATCACATTCACCCTCTCCTTCAGTATCAGGACATAGTCATAAGGAACCTAACCATGAGGATAAGGGTAAGCAAAGTGAGAAACCTCGACAAGAGAGTCTAGAGTGAGTATGAGGGCATTCTAGAGAATCACGGCATGGAAGAAGGGAGAGTAGGGAACCACGTAGACATCACAGACGCTATGAAAGAAATAACCATGAAGAACCCCTACTTGCAACCTGAAGCATGTTAGACATCACGGAGGTTGTAAGAATTCTTACAAGGCACCAGAAAGATAGCAGGATCAAGAGATTAGACATGAATAACATCCCACAATTTGAGGGGGGATACAATGCTGATCCTCAGAACCACTTACAAGCATTTCACGATGCATGTGCCTTGCAGAACATTGAGAATGAATGGCAAAAGCTAAAGTTGTTTCCAAGGACACTAGTAAAAGAAGCGGAAAGCTGGTACCAATCCTTAGAATCGGAATCCATTCGAAGGTGGAGTACAATGCTAGAATTATTTAACGATAAGTATCAAACGTACTCCTAGGTGTCCAACCTGTGAAAGCAAATCCAAGGATGGAAGCAGGGAACTCATGAACCCTTGGATGCTACCATGGGCCAATACTATGCATTGTTACATCATTGCCCGGGCCATGGTTACTCGCAGCAGGATCAACTACGCCATCTCATAGATGGACTTAGGCATGAAACCAGGAGAACCCTTGGAATGTAT